>JAHUYU010000642.1:0-19441 GCA_030439765.1 Tripidium arundinaceum | reverse complement strand
TCCACATGGTTTGTAATTTATCTTAACAATGTATACTTCTCATAGAATAATAGTAACTCTCTCTAGATCTCAAATAACAAATAATCCCATCACATGATAACTTTAACAAGCAATCTACATCCTCCATGTATAGGAAGAATGTACATAATAAAACACTTTCTCAGTACCTATTTCTCCCTCTCCCTACATTTCCTACATACTCTCTATGTATCTCTCTCACCCATCTCTATCTTTAATTCCCCATCACCCTCTCCATCCCTCTCTTCCTTTCTCTCCCCCTCTCTATCTCGCTAACCATCTGACATAACACCCATATATATTCTTCTTAATAACGAAAAAATCAAAGTGATACTCATGCTTATTTATCTCTTCTCCCTTCATCCAAAACGGTGGCCAGGTAGAGTATCTACATCAATGGTGGAATTAAAACTGACATATATGATGGGTGAGAGAGATACATAGAGAGTATGTAGGAAATGTAGGGAGAGGGAGAAATAGGTACTGAGAAAGTGTTTTATTATGTACATTCTTCCTATACATGGAGGATGTAGATTGCTTGTTAAAGTTATCATGTGATGGGATTATTTGTTATTTGAGATCTAGAGAGAGTTACTATTATTCTATGAGAAGTATACATTGCTAAGATAAATTACAAACCATGTGGATTCTAATGGTATCTTTTTTTTGTTTCTTTATAAATGCAAACTTTATGTCTTATTAATCAAAAAACTATAATCAACTTCTCAAAAGGTCCATTGTTAATTGTCCATTGCATATGAACTATTTAAGACACATGTATGCTGCACCTGCACATTGTGCTTTTTTATTATTTATATTATTTTTTTTGCAATGTCAATTTCTTTACTACACTACTGGCTACTGCAAAACACACAATCACTGTTGACCCATCACTGTTGGGTGTTCTAGAGTCAATAGTGATTCTTTTTCATTGCCAGGTCATAAGCCTAGAATCTTGTTGGGTATCGTAACGACCTGCAGATAAGTCTGCAATTGTCTAGAGACTGTTGTAGCTTTCACTCGGGAGTATTCTAGGTTTTATCAAATCCATAGGGAATGTGAGTGTTTCTCTAAGGAAAGGGTTCGTCCAAGGACACAAGATAGATGATAAGTGAGGGTAGAGTGGATAGCTAAGGGTTATGAGCCCAAGCTTGGAAACGTTCTCTCGGGCACCGGCCTCAGCTTAGTGGGTATTAAGACCTGTCCGGCTGAAAGGGATCTATGGATGTCTAGAGGGGGGAGGGGGTGAATAGCCTAGTAAAATTTTCTAAAAGCTCACAACACTAGACAAGTGTGTTAGTAAAAGAGACAAACCTAATAGTCACTACTTGCCTAGTCTATCACCACAAAGCAAGCCTCCTATACAAGTCTAGTATTTTTCCTGAGGTTCGGTTGCGTGCCAGCAACCTATGTCCCCGTTGAGATGGATCCTTAGATCACCACTTCACATAGAAGACGGTAGATCACTAAGGAGCTCTCCAAACCTTGATTGATTTCACTAGAGTTACTCTTCCTGAATCTCCCATAGGCATGACAAAGCCCCCCACAATAGCTAATGATCAGAGGCATCAACAATCACCAAGAGCCCCTCAATGATCCTCACAAGAACCAAGCCATCTAGTGACGACAATCACCAAGAGTAACAAGAAATCCCGAGTCACAACGACCACCTAGTGCCACCAGATGCACTCTCTCAAATGCAATGCACTAGGAGCTCCCAATCTCTCAATAATGTGATTACAAAGTCAAGAGAGGAGTTGGGAGAGTGTTTTCAGCTCTAGAGTATGTGCACAAGTGTGTGGGGTTCCAAGAGAGTGGCCAAGGCTGGCCACAAGCTTTTATAGAGCCAACCAACAATCCAACTATTACCCACTTGCTGCACAGACTCCGGCGCACCGAACATGTCCCGTGGCCACCGGACTGCCGCATCGGACAACCCTAACGGCTAGTTTCCAATGGTTGAAAAACTTGCCGTTGCCCCTGAGAGGCATCCGGTGCACACGTCCGGTGCACACTAGACACCTTTGATGAGTACAATGCCCAAAGTGCTCAGATTACATTGCTCATTGGAACTCCTATCTGGTGGGGTGATCCGATGCCATACTAGACATGTTCGGTGAACATTTTGAAACTCTCACGCACTGTTAGTTCTTCACTGTAGCACTCTGGTGGGGGACGTCTGGTGCACATCGGACACCAAGGTGCTCAGCTAAAAACTTCACACAGTTTGACGCACAGGCCGACGTGTCCAGTGCCAACTCCGGTGGCAAACCAGACACGTCAGGTGAGTGCTGAACAACACCACCGGCAACACTTCTCTCTTCTCTTTGCAAGCGTTCTAACTCTCAAATGTTTTGCCAAACATCTAAGCCCTGAGTTAGCATTTTTTATAGTGTTTTGCAAAAACATTTTCACTTACTACTCACCATGTCACTAAGTGCAATGCATATGCAAATAAAACTCACACTTATTGCAGATAACCGTTGCAACCCTCTTTATAGTACGGCTATCTATCCTAAACCCGACTGTGCACTCTATTGCACCTTGGTTGGCAAAAGCAAAGCCTATCTTATACCTTTGCCTTGTGGCTTGCTTTTGCTTCATCTTCCCTCCATTTGATGAACACTTGCATACATGTGATCATGATATCCATCTCCATCACCTCCTATGCCTTGTCCATCACCATCAAGTGGACCCTAGCTAATCATACTCAATGAAAGCATTAGTCCACATGGTTGACACTCAATTACCAAAACCAAACTAGGGATTTTAATCTCCCTCTTTTTGGTAATTGATGACAACCTTTCAAAGATATGAATGGAATTGAAATTCCAAGCTAGTAAATTGTTAACTTGGTTTGGACCCTGTGTTTCTTATATCCAACATGAAAACCACTTGGGAAAGATTTGGATAAGTTCCACAAGATCCAACTTGGTAGTGTTAGCTCCCCCTACATATGTGCTAGTGTGTTTGGTTTAAAGCTTGCGCATATGCTAGTTTTCAGTTGTGGGAGAGTTAACACTACAAAGTGATGCTAAGGTATATGAGATAGAAATAACTCTTTGTAGTGTGATCACCACTTGTGTAATACCCTAAAAATTTGACCATAGCCTTTTGTATTTATCTAGAAAAGATGTGGTTTCATACTTTAAATTTGATTCTTCATGTGGTTTAATGGAATGAATTTTGTATCAAATACTTTTTTCTTGTTGGGAAGCGCAAATGGTTAAATAGTTGACCAGAAGTTTTAATGAGTGGCAAAAAATGACTTTTTGCTCCATTGCTCGGATGGACGATCGGAGACCATAGATGCGTAGATCTCATTGAGTGCATTCCATTTGACTACTCATATGTTGTATTTGGAGTTCAGATCAATAAGCTATGGGTCTTGGAAGATCGAAGGGATAAAAATAAATCGGGTAAACAGTAATGTGGTTGTCACCATCCTTCTTGGGGGATAACACTACAAAGACCTCACCCCATTCCTAGCACACTTGAAGTAGAGTCGGCCATGGTTGTCACCATCCTTCTTGGTCCGCCCCTCCAGCACCCGAGCAAGACCGCAGTCCGGGCAAGAGATCAGTGGGAACCCGCTGAGCTCACCAACTGGATCCAGAACGACGCCGTGCTCGAAGCCAATGTGGGTGCTGCGGGCAGCTTGAAGCCTACTCCTCGCTCGTCCACCTCCAGACGACTCCATGAAATGAGACATCGCATCTTGAGCTAGGAGAAGGGACGGAGAGCTTGGCGGCGGCGGAGGAAGGCAGCGAGAAGAAGTGACCTAGCAGACACAGTGAGGCAGAGACAGAGGGAGACAGAGGTGGATATATGTTTAATTTGGTCCAACCTTGCTGCAGACGCATGTTAATAACACGGGTCTGTAGTAGGACCCTGACAGGACGGCCCCACCACGACCCTTCTTTCTTTTCCTTTTGGAAATTTGTCCCAAGGATTAGGGATGCCCTCGGCGGCTAACTCCCTGTCCTCCTGCTCCCACTTTGCGGACATTGCTTCATACCCTCCTATCCCCAGGGAGTGGTCATGCTTGTTCCTCTCCCTAAGCTTCTTGTATCTCTCACTTGTTGACTGTGCAGCTTCGCTTCCCTTGAGTTCCACAAAAGCTACCCAATCTTCCTTGGGAATGTATGTGTGCTTCACCGTGGCATCCAACCCTTTGTTGACGTAAGTCCGCACTAGATCGCTTTTGTGGGTTCTCCAACTTTTGGCTACTACCTACCACAACCGGTGAGTTCTAACATGGAATTTCTTCAGTTAGAGGTAGCACTAAGAGGTAGTCTGCATCTTGGTTTGTTGTAGCTCTAAAGTGATTTGGTCTACAAATCATGCTACAGTTTCAGTGACTCTAGAGTTGATCTGCTTGGCATGAGGTACACTAGGGTTTCATATCTGCCAGATGAATTAGCTACATTAGATTCTAGTAACCCCCTCTTGAGTCTGTTCCTGTCACCTGTGTATAGAATTTTTCAATCTTTTGGTAGTCTTTTATAGTCTATATGTAACAGCAAAATACTAATAATGTTGTTATCTGTGTGTTTTGTCATAGGGAGCTATTGAATTTTAGTGGAACTGCTTTCCTATAGTTGCACAATGAGCTCCAACTTCTGCTGTTTATTTTCTTTATAGATGAACAATAGTTGTATATGTCCTCAAGAACAGTGACTGCTCTGTACTTTGTTGTCTAGAATTGCAGGTGAAGCTTTGCTGTGAGTGCTAGCTGTTGACTATAGATCAAAATGGTAAGCTACAACTTTGTGATATACAAACCCTACTTATTGTTAGCTTTTGAGTGCTAGCTGTTGACTTCTCTATGTTACTTAAATTTGTTTGATAGGTGTCTGATAGCGCCTCTACATCATCATCTACCAACGAAACAAGTAATACTCGAGAGGAGGAACACAGAGATACAAATGGAGAGGAGGAAGAGTAAGAGAGAGATGCTACTGCAGGGGAGCAAGAGGGAGATGTTATTGCAGAGGGGCAGCCATCTGACCCTCCGCATCGAAAGCCGAGGATCAGGACAGTCACAAAGTGGCCAGATGATAAGATAGTTGTCATGGAGCTCACTCCGGCTGGGTGGCCCACAGGGAAGAGGGCCAAGCTACGAATGAGGAGGCTTGCCGGTCTGATTGCTAAACAAAAGATATGCTTGGTGCTGCCTTTAATCAATTCCCTAAGTGGTGAGGACAAGATGGAAATATTTGATGAGTGTGTCTAGCCTAGATTGGAGTTTCTAGAAGCATTAAAGCGCATAGCATGTAAGAAGATGTGGTAGGTAGTAGCCAAAAGTTGGAGAACCCACAAAAGCGATCTAGTGCGGACTTACGTCAACAAAGGGTTGGATGCCACGGTGAAGCACACATACATTCCCAAGGAAGATTGGGTAGCTTTTGTGGAACTCAAGGGAAGCGAAGCTGCACAGTCAACAAGTGAGAGATACAAGAAGCTTAGGGAGAGGAACAAGCATGACCACTCCCTGGGGATAGGAGGGTATGAAGCAATGTCCGCAAAGTGGGAGCAGGAGGACAGGGAGTTAGCCGCCGAGGGCATCCCTAATCCTTGGGACAAATTTCCAAAAGGAAAAGAAAGAAGGGTCGTGGTGGGGCCGTCCTGTCAGGGTCCTACTACAGACCCGTGTTATTAACATGCGTCTGCAGCAAGGTTGGACCAAATTAAACATATATCCACCTCTGTCTCCCTCTGTCTCTGCCTCACTGTGTCTGCTAGGTCACTTCTTCTCGCTGCCTTCCTCCGCCGCCGCCAAGCTCTCCGTCCCTTCTCCTAGCTCAAGATGCGATGTCTCATTTCATGGAGTCGTCTGGAGGTGGACGAGCGAGGAGTAGGCTTCAAGCTGCCCGCAGCACCCACATTGGCTTCGAGCACGGCGTCGTTCTGGATCCAGTTGGTGAGCTCAGCGGGTTCCCACTGATCTCTTGCCCGGACTGCGGTCTTGCTCGGGTGCTGGAGGGGCGGACCAAGAAGGATGGTGACAACCATGGCCGACTCTACTTCAAGTGTGCTAGGAATGGGGTGAGGTCTTTGTAGTGTTATCCCCCAAGAAGGATGGTGACAACCACATTACTGTTTACCCGATTTATTTTTATCCCTTCGATCTTCCAAGACCCATAGCTTATTGATCTGAACTCCAAATACAACATATGAGTAGTCAAATGGAATGCACTCAATGAGATCTACGCATCTATGGTCCTCCGATCGTCCATCCGAGCAATGGAGCAAAAAGTCATTTTTTGCCACTCATTAAAACTTCTGGTCAACTATTTAACCATTTGCGCTTCCCAACAAGAAAAAAGTATTTGATACAAAATTCATTCCATTAAACCACATGAAGAATCAAATTTAAAGTATGAAACCACATCTTTTCTAGATAAATACAAAAGGCTATGGTCAAATTTTTAGGGTATTACACAAGTGGTGATCACACTACAAAGAGTTATTTCTATCTCATATACCTTAGCATCACTTTGTAGTGTTAACTCTCCCACAACTGAAAACTAGCATATGCGCAAGCTTTAAACCAAACACACTAGCACATATGTAGGGGGAGCTAACACTACCAAGTTGGATCTTGTGGAACTTATCCAAATCTTTCCCAAGTGGTTTTCATGTTGGATATAAGAAACACAGGGTCCAAACCAAGTTAACAATTTACTAGCTTGGAATTTCAATTCCATTCATATCTTTGAAAGGTTGTCATCAATTACCAAAAAGAGGGAGATTAAAATCCCTAGTTTGGTTTTGGTAATTGAGTGTCAACCATGTGGACTAATGCTTTCATTGAGTATGATTAGCTAGGGTCCACTTGATGGTGATGGACAAGGCATAGGAGGTGATGGAGATGGATATCATGATCACATGTATGCAAGTGTTCATCAAATGGAGGGAAGATGAAGCAAAAGCAAGCCACAAGGCAAAGGTATAAGATAGGCTTTGCTTTTGCCAACCAAGGTGCAATAGAGTGCACAGTCGGGTTTAGGATAGATAGCCGTACTATAAAGAGGGTTGCAACGGTTATCTGCAATAAGTGTGAGTTTTATTTGCATATGCATTGCACTTAGTGACATGGTGAGTAGTAAGTGAAAATGTTTTTGCAAAACACTATAAAAAATGCTAACTCAGGGCTTAGATGTTTGGCAAAACATTTGAGAGTTAGAACGCTTGCAAAGAGAAGAGAGAAGTGTTGCCGGTGGTGTTGTTCAGCACTCACCTGACGTGTCTGGTTTGCCACCGGAGTTGGCACTGGACACGTCGGCCTGTGCGTCAAACTGTGTGAAGTTTTTAGCTGAGCACCTTGGTGTCCGATGTGCACCAGACGTCCCCCACCAGAGTGCTACAGTGAAGAACTAACAGTGCGTGAGAGTTTCAAAATGTTCACCGAACATGTCTAGTATGGCATCGGATCACCCCACCAGATAGGAGTTCCAATGAGCAATGTAATCTGAGCACTTTGGGCATTGTACTCATCAAAGGTGTCTAGTGTGCACCGGACGTGTGCACCGGATGCCTCTCAGGGGCAACGGCAAGTTTTTCAACCATTGGAAACTAGCCGTTAGGGTTGTCCGATGCGGCAGTCCGGTGGCCACGGGACATGTTCGGTGCGCCCGGAGTCTGTGCAGCAAGTGGGTAATAGTTGGATTGTTGGTTGGCTCTATAAAAGCTTGTGGCCAGCCTTGGCCACTCTCTTGGAACCCCACACACTTGTGCACATACTCTAGAGCTGAAAACACTCTCCCAACTCCTCTCTTGACTTTGTAATCACATTATTGAGAGATTGGGAGCTCCTAGTGCATTGCATTTGAGAGAGTGCATCTGGTGGCACTAGGTGGTCGTTGTGACTCGGGATTTCTTGTTACTCTTGGTGATTGTCGTCACTAGATGGCTTGGTTCTTGTGAGGATCATTGAGGGGCTCTTGGTGATTGTTGATGCCTCTGATCATTAGCTATTGTGGGGGGCTTTGTCATGCCTATGGGAGATTCAGGAAGAGTAACTCTAGTGAAATCAATCAAGGTTTGGAGAGCTCCTTAGTGATCTACCGTCTTCTATGTGAAGTGGTGATCTAAGGATCCATCTCAACGGGGACATAGGTTGCTGGCACGCAACCGAACCTCAGGAAAAATACTAGACTTGTATAGGAGGCTTGCTTTGTGGTGATAGACTAGGCAAGTAGTGACTATTAGGTTTGTCTCTTTTACTAACACACTTGTCTAGTGTTGTGAGCTTTTAGAAAATTTTACTAGGCTATTCACCCCTCCCCCCTCTAGACATCCATAGATCCCTTTCAGCCGGACAGGTCTTAATACCCACTAAGCTGAGGCCGGTGCCCGAGAGAACGTTTCCAAGCTTGGGCTCATAACCCTTAGCTATCCACTCTACCCTCACTTATCATCTATCTTGTGTCCTTGGACGAACCCTTTCCTTAGAGAAACACTCACATTCCCTATGGATTTGATAAAACCTAAGAATACTCCCGAGTGAAAGCTACAACAGTCTCTAGACAATTGCAGACTTATCTGCAGGTCGTTACGATACCCAACAAGATTCTAGGCTTATGACCTGGCAATGAAAAAGAATCACTATTGACTCTAGAACACCCAACAGTGATGGGTCAACAGTGATTGTGTGTTTTGCAGTAGCCAGTAGTGTAGTAAAGAAATTGACATTGCAAAAAAAATAATATAAATAATAAAAAAGCACAATGTGCAGGTGCAGCATACATGTGTCTTAAATAGTTCATATGCAATGGACAATTAACAATGGACCTTTTGAGAAGTTGATTATAGTTTTTTGATTAATAAGACATAAAGTTTGCATTTATAAAGAAACAAAAAAAAGATACCATTAGAATCCACATGGTTTGTAATTTATCTTAGCAATGTATACTTCTCATAGAATAATAGTAACTCTCTCTAGATCTCAAATAACAAATAATCCCATCACATGATAACTTTAACAAGCAATCTACATCCTCCATGTATAGGAAGAATGTACATAATAAAACACTTTCTCAGTACCTATTTCTCCCTCTCCCTACATTTCCTACATACTCTCTATGTATCTCTCTCACCCATCATATATGTCAGTTTTAATTCCACCATTGATGTAGATACTCTACCTGGCCACCGTTTTGGATGAAGGGAGAAGAGATAAATAAGCATGAGTATCACTTTGATTTTTTCGTTATTAAGAAGAATATATATGGGTGTTATGTCAGATGGTTAGCGAGATAGAGAGGGGGAGAGAAAGGAAGAGAGGGATGGAGAGGGTGATGGGGAATTAAAGATAGAGATGGGTGAGAGAGATACATAGAGAGTATGTAGGAAATGTAGGGAGAGGGAGAAATAGGTACTGAGAAAGTGTTTTATTATGTACATTCTTCCTATACATGGAGGATGTAGATTGCTTGTTAAAGTTATCATGTGATGGGATTATTTGTTATTTGAGATCTAGAGAGAGTTACTATTATTCTATGAGAAGTATACATTGCTAAGATAAATTACAAACCATGTGGATTCTAATGGTATCTTTTTTTTGTTTCTTTATAAATGCAAACTTTATGTCTTATTAATCAAAAAACTATAATCAACTTCTCAAAAGGTCCATTGTTAATTGTCCATTGCATATGAACTATTTAAGACACATGTATGCTGCACCTGCACATTGTGCTTTTTTATTATTTATATTATTTTTTTTGCAATGTCAATTTCTTTACTACACTACTGGCTACTGCAAAACACACAATCACTGTTGACCCATCACTGTTGGGTGTTCTAGAGTCAATAGTGATTCTTTTTCATTGCCAGGTCATAAGCCTAGAATCTTGTTGGGTATCGTAACGACCTGCAGATAAGTCTGCAATTGTCTAGAGACTGTTGTAGCTTTCACTCGGGAGTATTCTTAGGTTTTATCAAATCCATAGGGAATGTGAGTGTTTCTCTAAGGAAAGGGTTCGTCCAAGGACACAAGATAGATGATAAGTGAGGGTAGAGAGGATAGCTAAGGGTTATGAGCCCAAGCTTGGAAACGTTCTCTCGGGCACCGGCCTCAGCTTAGTGGGTATTAAGACCTGTCCGGCTGAAAGGGATCTATGGATGTCTAGAGGGGGGAGGGGTGAATAGCCTAGTAAAATTTTCTAAAAGCTCACAACACTAGACAAGTGTGTTAGTAAAAGAGACAAACCTAATAGTCACTACTTGCCTAGTCTATCACCACAAAGCAAGCCTCCTATACAAGTCTAGTATTTTTCCTGAGGTTCGGTTGCGTGCCAGCAACCTATGTCCCGTTGAGATGGATCCTTAGATCACCACTTCACATAGAAGACGGTAGATCACTAAGGAGCTCTCCAAACCTTGATTGATTTCACTAGAGTTACTCTTCCTGAATCTCCATAGGCATGACAAAGCCCCCCACAATAGCTAATGATCAGAGGCATCAACAATCACCAAGAGCCCCTCAATGATCCTCACAAGAACCAAGCCATCTAGTGACGACAATCACCAAGAGTAACAAGAAATCCCGAGTCACAACGACCACCTAGTGCCACCAGATGCACTCTCTCAAATGCAATGCACTAGGAGCTCCCAATCTCTCAATAATGTGATTACAAAGTCAAGAGAGGAGTTGGGAGAGTGTTTTCAGCTCTAGAGTATGTGCACAAGTGTGTGGGGTTCCAAGAGAGTGGCCAAGGCTGGCCACAAGCTTTTATAGAGCCAACCAACAATCCAACTATTACCCACTTGCTGCACAGACTCCGGGCGCACCGAACATGTCCCGTGGCCACCGGACTGCCGCATCGGACAACCCTAACGGCTAGTTTCCAATGGTTGAAAAACTTGCCGTTGCCCCTGAGAGGCATCCGGTGCACACGTCCGGTGCACACTAGACACCTTTGGTGAGTACAATGCCCAAAGTGCTCAGATTACATTGCTCATTGGAACTCCTATCTGGTGGGGTGATCCGATGCCATACTAGACATGTTCGGTGAACATTTTGAAACTCTCACGCACTGTTAGTTCTTCACTGTAGCACTCTGGTGGGGGACGTCTGGTGCACATCGGACACCAAGGTGCTCAGCTAAAAACTTCACACAGTTTGACGCACAGGCCGACGTGTCCAGTGCCAACTCCGGTGGCAAACCAGACACGTCAGGTGAGTGCTGAACAACACCACCGGCAACACTTCTCTCTTCTCTTTGCAAGCGTTCTAACTCTCAAATGTTTTGCCAAACATCTAAGCCCTGAGTTAGCATTTTTTATAGTGTTTTGCAAAAACATTTTCACTTACTACTCACCATGTCACTAAGTGCAATGCATATGCAAATAAAACTCACACTTATTGCAGATAACCGTTGCAACCCTCTTTATAGTACGGCTATCTATCCTAAACCCGACTGTGCACTCTATTGCACCTTGGTTGGCAAAAGCAAAGCCTATCTTATACCTTTGCCTTGTGGCTTGCTTTTGCTTCATCTTCTCTCCATTTGATGAACACTTGCATACATGTGATCATGATATCCATCTCCAATCTAGGCTAGACACACTCATCAAATATTTCCATCTTGTCCTCACCACTTAGGGAATTGATTAAAGGCAGCACCAAGCATATCTTTTGTTTAGCAATCAGACCGGCAAGCCTCCTCATTCGTAGCTTGGCCCTCTTCCCTGTGGGCCACCCAGCCGGAGTGAGCTCCATGACAACTATCTTATCATCTGGCCACTTTGTGACTGTCCTGATCCTCGGCTTTCGATGCGGAGGGTCAGATGGCTGCCCCTCTGCAATAACATCTCCCTCTTGCTCCCCTGCAGTAGCATCTCTCTCTTACTCTTCCTCCTCTCCATTTGTATCTCTGTGTTCCTCCTCTCGAGTATTACTTGTTTCGTTGGTAGATGATGATGTAGAGGCGCTATCAGACACCTATCAAACAAATTTAAGTAACATAGAGAAGTCAACAGCTAGCACTCAAAAAGCTAACAATAAGTAGGGTTTGTATATCACAAAGTTGTAGCTTACCATTTTGATCTATAGTCA
Source organism: Tripidium arundinaceum (assembly GCA_030439765.1). Classification (NCBI taxonomy): domain Eukaryota; kingdom Viridiplantae; phylum Streptophyta; class Magnoliopsida; order Poales; family Poaceae; genus Tripidium; species Tripidium arundinaceum. The sequence goes on along the minus strand of JAHUYU010000642.1, from coordinate 7,362 downwards.
ACAGCTAGCACTCACAGCAAAGCTTCACCTGCAATTCTAGACAACAAAGTACAGAGCAGTCACTGTTCTTGAGGACATATACAACTATTGTTCATCTATAAAGAAAATAAACAGCAGAAGTTGGAGCTCATTGTGCAACTATAGGAAAGCAGTTCCACTAAAATTCAATAGCTCCCTATGACAAAACACACAGATAACAACATTATTAGTATTTTGCTGTTACATATAGACTATAAAAGACTACCAAAAGATTGAAAAATTCTATACACAGGTGACAGGAACAGACTCAAGAGGGGGTTACTAGAATCTAATGTAGCTAATTCATCTGGCAGATATGAAACCCTAGTGTACCTCATGCCAAGCAGATCAACTCTAGAGTCACTGAAACTGTAGCATGATTTGTAGACCAAATCACTTTAGAGCTACAACAAACCAAGATGCAGACTACCTCTTAGTGCTACCTCTAACTGAAGAAATTCCATGTTAGAACTCACCGGTTGTGGTCGAAGGAGGAGGCTAGCAGAGGAGGAGGCCAGCGCTGTCAGAGAGGACGAAGGGGTCGCTGGTGGAGGAAGATGCTGTCGAAGACGGTTGCTAGCGAACCTGCAGCCTCCGCTTTGGAGATGGTGCCTCAGGTTGTGCCACCGCGCGCCCTGCCTAGCCGCTTTTGGAGATGGTGCCTCGTGCCCTGGTGGACGGAGTTGGAGACGATGGTGGAGGACGGCCTCGTAGACGACGATGGCAAAGGACCTTGGCAGACGGCGTCGGAGACAGAGGTGGGTGGACGGTGGTGGCGCACGGCTGTGGCATTGGCTTGAAACCCTAGAATGGCGAGGGTGGTGGTGGGATGCGGTGACGGCGGCGGTGAACGACGGGCGGATGTGGCGGGCGGATGCGGCAGCGGCATCGGCTTGAAACCCTAGAATCGCCTGTGTGAGGGCGGATGCAGGCAAAAAGAATGGGGAAGGTTTGAAGCGCCAGTGAGAAAATTTGGACAAAAAAAGGGGCGGGCAAAAGGAAAAGAAAGAAGGGTCGTGGTGGGGCCGTCCTGTCAGGGTCCTACTACAGACCCGTGTTATTAACATGCGTCTGCAGCAAGGTTGGACCAAATTAAACATATATCCACCTCTGTCTCCCTCTGTCTCTGCCTCACTGTGTCTGCTAGGTCACTTCTTCTCGCTGCCTTCCTCCGCCGCCGCCAAGCTCTCCGTCCCTTCTCCTAGCTCAAGATGCGATGTCTCATTTCATGGAGTCGTCTGGAGGTGGACGAGCGAGGAGTAGGCTTCAAGCTGCCCGCAGCACCCACATTGGCTTCGAGCACGGCGTCGTTCTGGATCCAGTTGGTGAGCTCAGCGGGTTCCCACTGATCTCTTGCCCGGACTGCGGTCTTGCTCGGGTGCTGGAGGGGCGGACCAAGAAGGATGGTGACAACCATGGCCGACTCTACTTCAAGTGTGCTAGGAATGGGGTGAGGTCTTTGTAGTGTTATCCCCCAAGAAGGATGGTGACAACCACATTACTGTTTACCCGATTTATTTTTATCCCTTCGATCTTCCAAGACCCATAGCTTATTGATCTGAACTCCAAATACAACATATGAGTAGTCAAATGGAATGCACTCAATGAGATCTACGCATCTATGGTCTCCGATCGTCCATCCGAGCAATGGAGCAAAAAGTCATTTTTTGCCACTCATTAAAACTTCTGGTCAACTATTTAACCATTTGCGCTTCCCAACAAGAAAAAAGTATTTGATACAAAATTCATTCCATTAAACCACATGAAGAATCAAATTTAAAGTATGAAACCACATCTTTTCTAGATAAATACAAAAGGCTATGGTCAAATTTTTAGGGTATTACACAAGTGGTGATCACACTACAAAGAGTTATTTCTATCTCATATACCTTAGCATCACTTTGTAGTGTTAACTCTCCCACAACTGAAAACTAGCATATGCGCAAGCTTTAAACCAAACACACTAGCACATATGTAGGGGGAGCTAACACTACCAAGTTGGATCTTGTGGAACTTATCCAAATCTTTCCCAAGTGGTTTTCATGTTGGATATAAGAAACACAGGGTCCAAACCAAGTTAACAATTTACTAGCTTGGAATTTCAATTCCATTCATATCTTTGAAAGGTTGTCATCAATTACCAAAAAGAGGGAGATTAAAATCCCTAGTTTGGTTTTGGTAATTGAGTGTCAACCATGTGGACTAATGCTTTCATTGAGTATGATTAGCTAGGGTCCACTTGATGGTGATGGACAAGGCATAGGAGGTGATGGAGATGGATATCATGATCACATGTATGCAAGTGTTCATCAAATGGAGAGAAGATGAAGCAAAAGCAAGCCACAAGGCAAAGGTATAAGATAGGCTTTGCTTTTGCCAACCAAGGTGCAATAGAGTGCACAGTCGGGTTTAGGATAGATAGCCGTACTATAAAGAGGGTTGCAACGGTTATCTGCAATAAGTGTGAGTTTTATTTGCATATGCATTGCACTTAGTGACATGGTGAGTAGTAAGTGAAAATGTTTTTGCAAAACACTATAAAAAATGCTAACTCAGGGCTTAGATGTTTGGCAAAACATTTGAGAGTTAGAACGCTTGCAAAGAGAAGAGAGAAGTGTTGCCGGTGGTGTTGTTCAGCACTCACCTGACGTGTCTGGTTTGCCACCGGAGTTGGCACTGGACACGTCGGCCTGTGCGTCAAACTGTGTGAAGTTTTTAGCTGAGCACCTTGGTGTCCGATGTGCACCAGACGTCCCCCACCAGAGTGCTACAGTGAAGAACTAACAGTGCGTGAGAGTTTCAAAATGTTCACCGAACATGTCTAGTATGGCATCGGATCACCCCACCAGATAGGAGTTCCAATGAGCAATGTAATCTGAGCACTTTGGGCATTGTACTCACCAAAGGTGTCTAGTGTGCACCGGACGTGTGCACCGGATGCCTCTCAGGGGCAACGGCAAGTTTTTCAACCATTGGAAACTAGCCGTTAGGGTTGTCCGATGCGGCAGTCCGGTGGCCACGGGACATGTTCGGTGCGCCCGGAGTCTGTGCAGCAAGTGGGTAATAGTTGGATTGTTGGTTGGCTCTATAAAAGCTTGTGGCCAGCCTTGGCCACTCTCTTGGAACCCCACACACTTGTGCACATACTCTAGAGCTGAAAACACTCTCCCAACTCCTCTCTTGACTTTGTAATCACATTATTGAGAGATTGGGAGCTCCTAGTGCATTGCATTTGAGAGAGTGCATCTGGTGGCACTAGGTGGTCGTTGTGACTCGGGATTTCTTGTTACTCTTGGTGATTGTCGTCACTAGATGGCTTGGTTCTTGTGAGGATCATTGAGGGGCTCTTGGTGATTGTTGATGCCTCTGATCATTAGCTATTGTGGGGGGCTTTGTCATGCCTATGGGAGATTCAGGAAGAGTAACTCTAGTGAAATCAATCAAGGTTTGGAGAGCTCCTTAGTGATATACAAACCCTACTTATTGTTAGCTTTTTGAGTGCTAGCTGTTGACTTCTCTATGTTACTTAAATTTGTTTGATAGGTGTCTGATAGCGCCTCTACATCATCATCTACCAACGAAACAAGTAATACTCGAGAGGAGGAACACAGAGATACAAATGGAGAGGAGGAAGAGTAAGAGAGAGATGCTACTGCAGGGGAGCAAGAGGGAGATGTTATTGCAGAGGGGCAGCCATCTGACCCTCCGCATCGAAAGCCGAGGATCAGGACAGTCACAAAGTGGCCAGATGATAAGATAGTTGTCATGGAGCTCACTCCGGCTGGGTGGCCCACAGGGAAGAGGGCCAAGCTACGAATGAGGAGGCTTGCCGGTCTGATTGCTAAACAAAAGATATGCTTGGTGCTGCCTTTAATCAATTCCCTAAGTGGTGAGGACAAGATGGAAATATTTGATGAGTGTGTCTAGCCTAGATTGGAGATGGATATCATGATCACATGTATGCAAGTGTTCATCAAATGGAGAGAAGATGAAGCAAAAGCAAGCCACAAGGCAAAGGTATAAGATAGGCTTTGCTTTTGCCAACCAAGGTGCAATAGAGTGCACAGTCGGGTTTAGGATAGATAGCCGTACTATAAAGAGGGTTGCAACGGTTATCTGCAATAAGTGTGAGTTTTATTTGCATATGCATTGCACTTAGTGACATGGTGAGTAGTAAGTGAAAATGTTTTTGCAAAACACTATAAAAAATGCTAACTCAGGGCTTAGATGTTTGGCAAAACATTTGAGAGTTAGAACGCTTGCAAAGAGAAGAGAGAAGTGTTGCCGGTGGTGTTGTTCAGCACTCACCTGACGTGTCTGGTTTGCCACCGGAGTTGGCACTGGACACGTCGGCCTGTGCGTCAAACTGTGTGAAGTTTTTAGCTGAGCACCTTGGTGTCCGATGTGCACCAGACGTCCCCCACCAGAGTGCTACAGTGAAGAACTAACAGTGCGTGAGAGTTTCAAAATGTTCACCGAACATGTCTAGTATGGCATCGGATCACCCCACCAGATAGGAGTTCCAATGAGCAATGTAATCTGAGCACTTTGGGCATTGTACTCACCAAAGGTGTCTAGTGTGCACCGGACGTGTGCACCGGATGCCTCTCAGGGGCAACGGCAAGTTTTTCAACCATTGGAAACTAGCCGTTAGGGTTGTCCGATGCGGCAGTCCGGTGGCCACGGGACATGTTCGGTGCGCCCGGAGTCTGTGCAGCAAGTGGGTAATAGTTGGATTGTTGGTTGGCTCTATAAAAGCTTGTGGCCAGCCTTGGCCACTCTCTTGGAACCCCACACACTTGTGCACATACTCTAGAGCTGAAAACACTCTCCCAACTCCTCTCTTGACTTTGTAATCACATTATTGAGAGATTGGGAGCTCCTAGTGCATTGCATTTGAGAGAGTGCATCTGGTGGCACTAGGTGGTCGTTGTGACTCGGGATTTCTTGTTACTCTTGGTGATTGTCGTCACTAGATGGCTTGGTTCTTGTGAGGATCATTGAGGGGCTCTTGGTGATTGTTGATGCCTCTGATCATTAGCTATTGTGGGGGGCTTTGTCATGCCTATGGGAGATTCAGGAAGAGTAACTCTAGTGAAATCAATCAAGGTTTGGAGAGCTCCTTAGTGATCTACCGTCTTCTATGTGAAGTGGTGATCTAAGGATCCATCTCAACGGGGACATAGGTTGCTGGCACGCAACCGAACCTCAGGAAAAATACTAGACTTGTATAGGAGGCTTGCTTTGTGGTGATAGACTAGGCAAGTAGTGACTATTAGGTTTGTCTCTTTTACTAACACACTTGTCTAGTGTTGTGAGCTTTTAGAAAATTTTACTAGGCTATTCACCCCTCCCCCCTCTAGACATCCATAGATCCCTTTCAGCCGGACAGGTCTTAATACCCACTAAGCTGAGGCCGGTGCCCGAGAGAACGTTTCCAAGCTTGGGCTCATAACCCTTAGCTATCCTCTCTACCCTCACTTATCATCTATCTTGTGTCCTTGGACGAACCCTTTCCTTAGAGAAACACTCACATTCCCTATGGATTTGATAAAACCTAAGAATACTCCCGAGTGAAAGCTACAACAGTCTCTAGACAATTGCAGACTTATCTGCAGGTCGTTACGATACCCAACAAGATTCTAGGCTTATGACCTGGCAATGAAAAAGAATCACTATTGACTCTAGAACACCCAACAGTGATGGGTCAACAGTGATTGTGTGTTTTGCAGTAGCCAGTAGTGTAGTAAAGAAATTGACATTGCAAAAAAAATAATATAAATAATAAAAAAGCACAATGTGCAGGTGCAGCATACATGTGTCTTAAATAGTTCATATGCAATGGACAATTAACAATGGACCTTTGAGAAGTTGATTATAGTTTTTTGATTAATAAGACATAAAGTTTGCATTTATAAAGAAACAAAAAAAAGATACCATTAGAATCCACATGGTTTGTAATTTATCTTAGCAATGTATACTTCTCATAGAATAATAGTAACTCTCTCTAGATCTCAAATAACAAATAATCCCATCACATGATAACTTTAACAAGCAATCTACATCCTCCATGTATAGGAAGAATGTACATAATAAAACACTTTCTCAGTACCTATTTCTCCCTCTCCCTACATTTCCTACATACTCTCTATGTATCTCTCTCACCCATCTCTATCTTTAATTCCCCATCACCCTCTCCATCCCTCTCTTCCTTTCTCTCCCCCTCTCTATCTCGCTAACCATCTGACATAACACCCATATATATTCTTCTTAATAACGAAAAAATCAAAGTGATACTCATGCTTATTTATCTCTTCTCCCTTCATCCAAAACGGTGGCCAGGTAGAGTATCTACATCAATGGTGGAATTAAAACTGACATATATGATTTTTGTATGCAAGTTTCGGTTCGAGATATTAATTTATTTTGCAAGTCTCTAACAATCATGAAATGAGATATTTATTACTTGAGTGGCCATTGCAGATTGATGGTGAATAGGCATCGGCTGCCTCCTTTTCTTCTTAAAAAAATATGTATCTCTCGTCCTTGTCGCCACCATGCCAAATAAGCATGTCTAGAACTATCCCTAGCACATCCAATTTTGTCATCTCCTTGGCTAGTCCCGACATATCCATCTTGCCTAAAAGGTCCAAGTTATATTTCCACTGCCTCAAGATGATTTCATGCATGTTATTAAATACTCCTAAAAAAGATGAAGAATAAAACATGTAATCATACATGCATGGTCCTATGCAAATAACATCAAAAGTAATCCCTCTTTTGAATAAGTTGGAAGACATTTGAAAGGACTGAATGGACTAAGAGGGGGAGAGAAAGGAAGAGAGGGATGGAGAGGGTGATGGGGAATTAAAGATAGAGATGGGTGAGAGAGATACATAGAGAGTATGTAGGAAATGTAGGGAGAGGGAGAAATAGGTACTGAGAAAGTGTTTTATTATGTACATTCTTCCTATACATGGAGGATGTAGATTGCTTGTTAAAGTTATCATGTGATGGGATTATTTGTTATTTGAGATCTAGAGAGAGTTACTATTATTCTATGAGAAGTATACATTGCTAAGATAAATTACAAACCATGTGGATTCTAATGGTATCTTTTTTTTGTTTCTTTATAAATGCAAACTTTATGTCTTATTAATCAAAAAACTATAATCAACTTCTCAAAAGGTCCATTGTTAATTGTCCATTGCATATGAACTATTTAAGACACATGTATGCTGCACCTGCACATTGTGCTTTTTTATTATTTATATTATTTTTTTTGCAATGTCAATTTCTTTACTACACTACTGGCTACTGCAAACACACAATCACTAGTTGACC
>JAHUYU010000710.1:0-18930 GCA_030439765.1 Tripidium arundinaceum | reverse complement strand
ATGTTGCAGGGGGAAATTGACATAGAAAGAGCTGAGGGAATGCAGCATTCAAGCAGTTCATGATAGCCTTGATGGATCAAGGCTTTAGATGCAAAGTTGACATAGCCACTTTGACTCATTCCCAACCCTTCCTGACATCCTCATAGATGGATCTTTTGAAAATTTCCCCTTTGCATAGTCCTGTGCTCCCTGAAGATTTGTCAAGACAAGGAGCAAAAATTGTACAGAGGCAGAAATCAAAGTTGAACTATTTAGTTTCATTGGCAAAAAATGAAAAACGTTGGCAAGGTTTTCAGACAACAAAGCCAATTTGGCAAAGACTTACTTGAGCCATGAGGCAGAGACAAATTGCCACACTGAAGGCATAAAGGCCACCAATACTTGCGAGTATACTAACTGCAGATAACTGTCTCCATTAGATGCTACAAATGTAAAATCTGTGCATAAAGGACATTGTTTCATGAGACTCACCTGGGCCTACTACACTCTCATTGCTGATCTCCACAATGTAGTCTGAGAGATAACTTATGTAAAGAGTAGTATTCACCACTCCATCCCTGGGGTTCTGCAGGGACGAATTCAAGCTGCCGACATCAGAAAACGTAGATCCTTGAGTGAAGTCCTGAACCAGTGGCTGCAAGAGCCTCAGGTTACCAAGATTGTTATATATCTGAGGGAACAGCTGGATCTTCAGAACATTGGAATCTCTCCCCCTGAACGTTTTCAACTTGCCATCATCCGCATAACCGTCAGAGTTCATCCTACCACTCACAAAGCTCATGTGCTGGTTGTTGCCATGTTGCCTTGCGGTCAGGTTGAACTGGAAACCAACAGCGGTTGCTGGCTGCCCCGGCAGGTCGACAAATTGCCAGGACACATAGTGGTCTCTCGGAGGGACCCGGCATCCATTGCACCTGAGTGTAATGGATGGCCCCTGGCTCGTGTTTGTGCAGCTGTAGGTGAACAGTGCTGGCAGAGGAACCACCCTGAAGTCCATGAACCCTGGTGTCCCCATTGCTACCGTCAAAGGAGCAACTGCTTGAGTGCAGGACATGCTGGAGACGGTTGTGATGTGGAACTCAAGATCGTTCACGAAAGACAGCAGGTCTGGAGCGTTGGCTGGTTTGACTCGATGCATCTCAAGGCTGCGCCTTTTGATGGCTTGATACAAGAGCCTGTAATAATCTGAGAATAAGTTAGATATGGTAACTAATAAAAGGTCTATGAGCAGCACTTACACAGTCAATAATCCAGTGAAGATGATCAAGCTAGCGACTGAAAATGTGCCACCCAACTCGGTTTTCCTTTTCCTTAGTACTTGCTGATCCCCCTGGACATTTTCAGGAGCCAAAACAATGCGACTCAGGATAAACTTTTTCAGTTTCCAACATGAGAATGAACATCAATGAATGGAGCAACATGTATGATCCTGTTCTAGGATGAGTGTTTATAATCTGCTCCGGCAGGATTACAAGGGAGTTTGTGCATTCAGATTGAGCTGGGAATATTGCAATTACATGTAAAAAAACTATACGGTCAGCCGCATCATACACTTGTGTAGTAGGTAGGAACTTTGAGATGTCAAATTGACCAAGCATGGAAAATTTTCAAGAAATTCAAAGACCACAGCCGCTTCATGGAAATGAAGCTATGCGTGTTGGAAGTTTCAGAAACTTAGGGAGATCGGTAAGGCCCATAAATCATTGAAGAAATCAAAGATAGTGTTGACTGAAACAAAGAAAACAGTTCCACGTTGATCAAACTAAAATCACTTGTTCCTTGGTTGCTGGCACGTAAACTCCGGTTTTATATAGTATAAAATGGTTTCATAAAACCCTCAACACAGAGAAGCGCATCCATAATTTATTGTAACTTACTTATGATGCCAATAATTGGGACTAGTCACCTAGCGAAGACACGTGGATCTAAAAACCTTGCAAAATCCAAACTACAAGACTTGCTCGAAATACAATGCAATTCCTAAACGCATTGATCAGTTTCCTGTTAAATTTCTACAGAATTGGCATGAAATTCATGCCTTGATAATTGCAAAGAGTAAAGCAGAGGAATGGGGAACGGACCGCCCAGTGGCTGTTGTCGAAGAGGCAGTCGAGGTGGCTGACCCAGTACCGGGCCCGGAACAGCCTCTTCTCCCCGCGGGGATCCCGGCCGGCGAACCTGGCCGCGGCGCAGAAGGCGAGCCAGCAGAGGAGCGACGCGAGGGTCGCCTCGAGAAGCACGACCTGGGACTGGGTGAGGCGGCGGATGGCGTAGATCGAGAGCACCGGCTCCAGGAAGAAGAGACTCTGGTTCCGCGGCGCGCCCACGGAGCCCACCTGCCAGTCTCCCCACCCGCCGCCCGGCATCGGGGCGCAGCTGGCCGTGCCGTTGCTGCTGTGGTAGTAGTACCCCGGATCGCAGGCGCAGAGGGTGGCGTTGTACGCGAACATGCGCGCCGCCGCGCAGGCCGCCATGGGTGTGGGTGATCGATCCCCCTCCCTGGTACTGGTAGACCAGACCACCAGCTGCCGAAGCTGCGCTGCAGAGAAGAGAGAAGAATCCTGTAGCTTCGTTCGGCTCCCTTCAGGGTTTAATTAGGCAGTTTTGCTTGCTTGCTTACTCAGCTCAATTAAGAGGAGCTGTGTTCTAAGCTTTCACTTCACAATTTTTTTAGTTGAAAAAAAAACCCTTCTTTACCTTTTCTGGCGAAAATCATGTGCCGAAAAGAGAGGCAGAGCAAACTAAGAGCAAACTAAGGCCTTGTTTAGATGCACCCAAAATTCCAAAACTTTACAAGATTCCCTGTCATATTAAATCTTTGGACGCATGCATGAAATATTAAATATAGGTAAAAAAATAACTAATTACACAGTTTGTCTGTAAATCATGAGACGAATCTTTTGAGCCTAGTTAGACCATAATTAGACACTAATTGTTAAATACAAACGAAAGTGCTACAGTACCAAAATTCCAAATATTTTTGGATGTAAACGAGGCCTAAACATGTGTGTTGGATCCCTCATCCCTTGATGTCACTGTCAGTCAGTCAGCAGCTGATTTTCTTGGCTGCCTGGGGAACGCTTCAGCATCTCAGCTTCCTTTTAATATGATTATTGATATCGATAGTTGATTACAGACCATCCATTCGGGTCAAGTCTTAACTCTTAAGCGTTGCCATTCCTGTCGGTGAATGATTGAGCAGACCCTCACTGCAATTCAGCGAGAAATTTCAAAGGAACTCCATTGAATTCAGCTGGGTCTCCTTGTGCTCAGATACTACTACTATGGTGAACTAGTACCAACGAATAATGGTACTGTAGTACTTAGCTGTAGCATTCAAAGTTCAAATTCAAAGTCACGACGGAGTAAAAGAAAAGAACGAACGGAGCGAACATCAGCAACTACCCGGGCCTTGGGGTTCAATTTTGATATTTTGACCACCAACCACGTCCACGTGCTGTCAAATAATTGAATTTGAGTCGGAATTTTACTATAGGGCTTGTTCGCTGGAATTTATTTTGGCTAATTTTAGCTGATTCAATAGTATTCTGTGAGAGAGAATAAGCTAAAACAAGTTGAAGCGAACAGGCTCATAGACACGGTTCTATTGCAGCAGGCAGATTGAGAGAGGACAATCACTAGGATTTGCATTGTACTGGCATTCCACTATACATCATAGCTGCGATACCCAGGGCCCGTTTAATTGCTAGCCACACTTTGCCATACTTCAACTTAGGCCCCGTTTGGTGCTGCTCTGGGGTGCTTCGGCTTCGGCTCTCAACATACTGTGCGTCACTATTCTTTACTCTAGGCTACTTTAACGGGAAGCAAAAGCCTGTTCAGCTTATATATTTTTGGCTTGTTTCAGTTTATTCTCTCTCACAGAACACTATTGAATCAGTTGAAATCAGCCAAAATCAGATCAGCCAAATAGGGCCAAAAACGGCTCCGGCTCCTCAGAAATGAACTAGAAAGAGGAGGAGCCACATATTTGGGGCTTCTCCAGGCTCCGCCACAGTACTGCTAAAGTGGAGGAGCTGGAGCCAAGAGAAGCCCCTCCAAACATAGGCAAGTTTGATCAAATTGGCAAGTGTTTGGTTGACGACTAAACTTAGGCAAAAAAAAATTTTTGGCTCCACATGTCAGTAAAAAAAAGTGACAAGATTTCCTTAGATATGATAAAGTGTGACTTCCAATTTGTTAGCCATATATTTTCTATGACTTGCCACACTTGGCTAAAGTTAGTTGTGGCATATTATGACTAGGAACCAAACAACCTTCTAATAAGCAAGATTGTTTAGATTGAAAAATTTGGTAGAATAACCGATCATTGGATTCTACAAAATATATAATTTTATACAAGATTTATAATATGTTGTAAAGATTGAAATCTATGGTATTAATTATTATTATAATTAGCTTTTTTAAACTTATAAGTGGACTTATTAACTTTAAATAATACACTACTGTACAAATCTTTTTCGAGACGGGCGTTTTTGATTAACCGAGGCGGGCAAAGCGTCCGTCTCCGTCAAAAGGGCACGGTTAATATGGATTAACCGAAACGGTTGCTTTGCCCGCTTCGGTTAATCTATTAACGGAGGCGGGCATGTTAAGGCGCCCGCCTCCGTTAGCCTTAACATGCCCACCTCCATTAATGTTCTCCAGAAAACCCAAAAAACCAAAAATCTTGTAACTTTGGAGAGTCGAACCCATGACCTACCACTTACCACTGCTGAATCTCTACCAGTGCACCACACATTCATTCATGTCTATATATAATATGCTATCTTTTTATATTAATATTTCATAATTTTATATTTGATATTTTGGGTACTAAATGAATTCAAATAAAAAAACTTTTAACTACAAAGTTTTAAATCTTGTGAAGTACTACAACTTTGGTATAGAATGTATCTTCATCAGATATAGTTTGCAAAATTCAAAAAATTGATTGTCAGAACATGTGAATTTCAAACACATATTTGAGACTTTAGGTGACTTTAAATCAAAAACTTGTCAATATCAAACATGTAGATCAGGTCCGCCACTAGAATTTTGGTATTAACTATATGAACATTTGGGATCGTTTAGGAATTTGAAAATTTTAAATTTCAAAATCTATGACCTTCGAACACATATTTGGGACTCTAAACATCTTCAAATTAAAAAAATTTCAACTATAAAGTTGTAGATTCTATTGAGAACTATAACTTTTGTATAGACCATGTCAACATCCGAGATCGTTTGATAATTTTAAATTTTAAATTCTATGCACTTACAACAATATTTTGGGATCCTAAACAGTTTTAATTCAAAAACTTTTCAACTATAAAGTTGTAGATCTCGTCGAGAGCTACATTTTTTATATAAATTTTATTTTCATCCGAGTTCATATGAAAAAGTTTATAAATTATTTTTTTTGTTGCAATCATTAACCGAGGCGTACATTTTAAGATGCCCGTCTCCGTTAATGGATTTACTGAGGCGGTTGCCTTAAAGTGGGCAACCGCCTCGGTTAATCGAGCATTAACCGAGGCGGTTGGCTTACGGTGCCCGCCTCGGTTAATGCGACCAACCGAGGCGGTCGCTGGGCCACCTGCCCGACCACCCAATAACAGAGGCGGGCGGGCTGGTTACCCGCCTGTGTTATTGTCACATCACAATCATTTGAAAAGCCATTTACATTAATTATATCATGTAGGATTGTTTTTTTTTTATAAAGGAAGCTTTTATTAAAACCTCAAAAGCAATACATCGAGTTGATACAAAGCCAAATAGAGCAACTTCCGGCCTCTGCCTAACATGAGGCACACAACCAAAGAAAGAGATGAAACCTGACACAATCTAGTGACTATCAATTCGTAGACTAGACTGCCACCTATGTGTCTGGGAGAAAAAAAAAATCCTTGGCCACCTGCGTCAACTGTTGCGATACCGCTATAACTGTATCCTGCAAATCCGGCTTCTGTAGGATAGCCCAAGTACGTAGCCAGTGGATAACCAAATAGATAACCTGCACAGGAGAAACAAATTTTTTCTTTTCAAAAACAATATCATTCCTGCTGAGCCAAATAGACCAACAAGTCGCAGCTGCTTCTAGCAAGAGTAAAAGCTTGACATCTTTGTTGACACCTCTTAGCCAGGCATTGAACATATGACCTATATTGTGGGGTTTTAAATATCATGTCGCAACATGAATAAAAGACCAAATTGAACTAGCAAACCGGCAGTCAAAGAACATGTGTTTAATTGTCTCTTCTTTGTGACAAAAGCTACAAGTTTTACTATCTTGCCAATTGCGCTTTACTAGGTTATCCTTTGTCAATATAACTCCTCGTCGTAGGTACCACAGGAAAATTTTTATTTTTAGTGGGGCTTTCACTTTCCAAATGAGTTTGTTAATGTTTGGGATATCAGTATGTAATAACGCTTGATAGTGTGACTTCACCGAGAATTGTCCATTTGGATGTAAATTCTAGTGAAACTCATCTTGCTCATGGGCCAACTGTATATTAGCAATACGGAACAACAAATTGTTCCAAGCTACTAATTTGGGACCTATGAGGTCTCTTCGCCAAGACAGGTTTGGTGATGGACCAGCAAGAACCTCCGCAATAGTAACGTGTTTAGGTCTGGCAATGTTGTAAAGACACGGACACTGTTCCTGTAAAGACGAATTCCCTAGCCATTTGTCTTCCCAAAAACGTACTTGTGATCCATCCTTTACAATGAAGGATCCAAAGCGGAAAAAGTCTCGCTTCGCCTTCATAAGGCTAGACCAGAAATGTGAATCCCCATTTTTCCATTCCACCTGTATTAGTGGTTTCGAGCCTAAATATTTATTGCGGAGTAATTGCTGCCAAGTCCCCTCTGTGGTAAGTAACTTGAACAACCATTTACTAAGTAGAGCAATGTTTTTAATATGCAGATCATGAATTCCAAGACCTCCTTGGTCTTTGGGCTGACATAATATGCTCCCCTTAGCCAAATGATATTTCTTTTTTTTTGCTCATCACCTTGCCAGTAAAATCTAGAACGGGAATAATCCAATTTCTTTTGGACTCCTTAGCATTATATTATGTAGGATCGTAACCACTAATACAGGTGGAATGGAAAAATGGGGATTCACATTTCTGGTCTAGCCTTATGAAGGCGAAGCGAGACTTTTTCCGCTTTGGATCCTTCATTGTAAAGGATGGATCACAAGTACGTTTTTGGGAAGACAAATGGCTAGGGAATTCGTCTTTACAGGAACAGTGTCCGTGTCTTTACAACATTGCCAGACCTAAACACGTTACTATTGCGGAGGTTCTTGCTGGTCCATCACCAAACCTGTCTTGGCGAAGAGACCTCATAGGTCCCAAATTAGTAGCTTGGAACAATTTGTTGTTCCGTATTGCTAATATACAGTTGGCCCATGAGCAAGATGAGTTTCACTAGAATTTACATCCAAATGGACAATTCTCGGTGAAGTCACACTATCAAGCGTTATTACATACTGATATCCCAAACATTAACAAACTCATTTGGAAAGTGAAAGCCCCACTAAAAATAAAAATTTTCCTGTGGTACCTACGACGAGGAGTTATATTGACAAAGGATAACCTAGTAAAGCGCAATTGGCAAGATAGTAAAACTTGTAGCTTTTGTCACAAAGAAGAGACAATTAAACACTTGTTCTTTGACTGCCGGTTTGCTAGTTCAATTTGGTCTTTTATTCATGTTGCGACATGATATTTAAAACCCCACAATATAGGTCATATGTTCAATGCCTGGCTAAGAGGTGTCAACAAAGATGTCAAGCTTTTACTCTTGCTAGAAGCAGCTGCGACTTGTTGGTCTATTTGGCTCAGCAGGAATGATATTGTTTTTGAAAAGAAAAAATTTGTTTCTCCTGTGCAGGTTATCTATTTGGTTATCCACTGGCTACGTACTTGGGCTATCCTACAGAAGCCGGATTTGCAGGATACAGTTATAGCGGTATCGCAACAGTTGACGCAGGTGGCCAAGGATTTTTTTTTTCTCCCAGACACATAGGTGGCAGTCTAGTCTACGAATTGATAGTCACTAGATTGTGTCAGGTTTCATCTCTTTCTTTGGTTGTGTGCCTCATGTTAGGCAGAGGCCGGAAGTTGCTCTATTTGGCTTTGTATCAACTCGATGTATTGCTTTTGAGGTTTTAATAAAAGCTTCCTTTATAAAAAAAAAACAATCCTACATGATATAATTAATGTAAATGGCTTTTCAAATGATTGTGATGTGACAATAACACAGGCGGGTAACCAGCCCGCCCGCCTCTGTTATTGGGTGGTCGGGCAGGTGGCCCAGCGACCGCCTCGGTTGGTCGCATTAACCGAGGCGGGCACCGTAAGCCAACCGCCTCGGTTAATGCTCGATTAACCGAGGCGGTTGCCCACTTTAAGGCAACCGCCTCAGTAAATCCATTAACGGAGACGGGCATCTTAAAATGTACGCCTCGGTTAATGATTGCAACAAAAAAATAATTTATAACTTTTTCATATGAACTCGGATGAAAATAAAATTTATATAAAAAATGTAGCTCTCGACGAGATCTACAACTTTATAGTTGAAAAGTTTTTGAATTAAAACTGTTTAGGATCCCAAAATATTGTTGTAAGTGCATAGAATTTAAAATTTAAAATTATCAAACGATCTCGGATGTTGACATGGTCTATACAAAAGTTATAGTTCTCAATAGAATCTACAACTTTATAGTTGAAATTTTTTTAATTTGAAGATGTTTAGAGTCCCAAATATGTGTTCGAAGGTCATAGATTTTGAAATTTAAAATTTTCAAATTCCTAAACGATCCCAAATGTTCATATAGTTAATACCAAAATTCTAGTGGCGGACCTGATCTACATGTTTGATATTGACAAGTTTTTGATTTAAAGTCACCTAAAGTCTCAAATATGTGTTTGAAATTCACATGTTCTGACAATCAATTTTTTGAATTTTGCAAACTATATCTGATGAAGATACATTCTATACCAAAGTTGTAGTACTTCACAAGATTTAAAACTTTGTAGTTAAAAGTTTTTTTATTTGAATTCATTTAGTACCCAAAATATCAAATATAAAATTATGAAATATTAATATAAAAAGATAGCATATTATATATAGACATGAATGAATGTGTGGTGCACTGGTAGAGATTCAGCAGTGGTAAGTGGTAGGTCATGGGTTCGACTCTCCAAAGTTACAAGATTTTTGGTTTTTTGGGTTTTCTGGAGAACATTAATGGAGGTGGGCATGTTAAGGCTAACGGAGGCGGGCGCCTTAACATGCCCGCCTCCGTTAATAGATTAACCGAAGCGGGCAAAGCAACCGTTTCGGTTAATCCATATTAACCGTGCCCTTTTGACGGAGACGGACGCTTTGCCCGCCTCGGTTAATCAAAAACGCCCGTCTCGAAAAAGATTTGTACAGTAGTGTATTATTTAAAGTTAATAAGTCCACTTATAAGTTTAAAAAAGCTAATTATAATAATAATTAATACCATAGATTTCAATCTTTACAACATATTATAAATCTTGTATAAAATTATATATTTTGTAGAATCCAATGATCGGTTATTCTACCAAATTTTTCAATCTAAACAATCTTGCTTATTAGAAGGTTGTTTGGTTCCTAGTCATAATATGCCACAACTAACTTTAGCCAAGTGTGGCAAGTCATAGAAAATATATGGCTAACAAATTGGAAGTCACACTTTATCATATCTAAGGAAATCTTGTCACTTTTTTTTACTGACATGTGGAGCCAAAAATTTTTTTTTGCCTAAGTTTAGTCGTCAACCAAACACTTGCCAATTTGATCAAACTTGCCTATGTTTGGAGGGGCTTCTCTTGGCTCCAGCTCCTCCACTTTAGCAGTACTGTGGCGGAGCCTGGAGAAGCCCCAAATATGTGGCTCCTCCTCTTTCTAGTTCATTTCTGAGGAGCCGGAGCCGTTTTTGGCCCTATTTGGCTGATCTGATTTTGGCTGATTTCAACTGATTCAATAGTGTTCTGTGAGAGAGAATAAACTGAAACAAGCCAAAAATATATAAGCTGAACAGGCTTTTGCTTCCCGTTAAAGTAGCCTAGAGTAAAGAATAGTGACGCACAGTATGTTGAGAGCCGAAGCCGAAGCACCCCAGAGCAGCACCAAACGGGGCCTAAGTTGAAGTATGGCAAAGTGTGGCTAGCAATTAAACGGGCCCTGGGTATCGCAGCTATGATGTATAGTGGAATGCCAGTACAATGCAAATCCTAGTGATTGTCCTCTCTCAATCTGCCTGCTGCAATAGAACCGTGTCTATGAGCCTGTTCGCTTCAACTTGTTTTAGCTTATTCTCTCTCACAGAATACTATTGAATCAGCTAAAATTAGCCAAAATAAATTCCAGCGAACAAGCCCTATAGTAAAATTCCGACTCAAATTCAATTATTTGACAGCACGTGGACGTGGTTGGTGGTCAAAATATCAAAATTGAACCCCAAGGCCCGGGTAGTTGCTGATGTTCGCTCCGTTCGTTCTTTTCTTTTACTCCGTCGTGACTTTGAATTTGAACTTTGAATGCTACAGCTAAGTACTACAGTACCATTATTCGTTGGTACTAGTTCACCATAGTAGTAGTATCTGAGCACAAGGAGACCCAGCTGAATTCAATGGAGTTCCTTTGAAATTTCTCGCTGAATTGCAGTGAGGGTCTGCTCAATCATTCACCGACAGGAATGGCAACGCTTAAGAGTTAAGACTTGACCCGAATGGATGGTCTGTAATCAACTATCGATATCAATAATCATATTAAAAGGAAGCTGAGATGCTGAAGCGTTCCCCAGGCAGCCAAGAAAATCAGCTGCTGACTGACTGACAGTGACATCAAGGGATGAGGGATCCAACACACATGTTTAGGCCTCGTTTACATCCAAAAATATTTGGAATTTTGGTACTGTAGCACTTTCGTTTGTATTTAACAATTAGTGTCTAATTATGGTCTAACTAGGCTCAAAAGATTCGTCTCATGATTTACAGACAAACTGTGTAATTAGTTATTTTTTTAACCTATATTTAATATTTCATGCATGCGTCCAAAGATTTAATATGACAGGGAATCTTGTAAAGTTTTGGAATTTTGGGTGCATCTAAACAAGGCCTTAGTTTGCTCTTAGTTTGCTCTGCCTCTCTTTTCGGCACATGATTTTCGCCAGAAAAGGTAAAGAAGGGTTTTTTTTCAACTAAAAAAATTGTGAAGTGAAAGCTTAGAACACAGCTCCTCTTAATTGAGCTGAGTAAGCAAGCAAGCAAAACTGCCTAATTAAACCCTGAAGGGAGCCGAACGAAGCTACAGGATTCTTCTCTCTTCTCTGCAGCGCAGCTTCGGCAGCTGGTGGTCTGGTCTACCAGTACCAGGGAGGGGGATCGATCACCCACACCCATGGCGGCCTGCGCGGCGGCGCGCATGTTCGCGTACAACGCCACCCCTCTGCGCCTGCGATCCGGGGTACTACTACCACAGCAGCAACGGCACGGCCAGCTGCGCCCCGATGCCGGGCGGCGGGTGGGGAGACTGGCAGGTGGGCTCCGTGGGCGCGCCGCGGAACCAGAGTCTCTTCTTCCTGGAGCCCGGTGCTCTCGATCTACGCCATCCGCCGCCTCACCCAGTCCCAGGTCGTGCTTCTCGAGGCGACCCTCGCGTCGCTCCTCTGCTGGCTCGCCTTCTGCGCCGCGGCCAGGTTCGCCGGCCGGGATCCCCGCGGGGAGAAGAGGCTGTTCCGGGCCCGGTACTGGGTCAGCCACCTCGACTGCCTCTTCGACAACAGCCACTGGGCGGTCCGTTCCCCATTCCTCTGCTTTACTCTTTGCAATTATCAAGGCATGAATTTCATGCCAATTCTGTAGAAATTTAACAGGAAACTGATCAATGCGTTTAGGAATTGCATTGTATTTCGAGCAAGTCTTGTAGTTTGGATTTTGCAAGGTTTTTAGATCCACGTGTCTTCGCTAGGTGACTAGTCCCAATTATTGGCATCATAAGTAAGTTACAATAAATTATGGATGCGCTTCTCTGTGTTGAGGGTTTTATGAAACCATTTTATACTATATAAAACCGGAGTTTACGTGCCAGCAACCAAGGAACAAGTGATTTTAGTTTGATCAACGTGGAACTGTTTTCTTTGTTTCAGTCAACACTATCTTTGATTTCTTCAATGATTTATGGGCCTTACCGATCTCCCTAAGTTTCTGAAACTTCAACACGCATAGCTTCATTTCCATGAAGCGGCTGTGGTCTTTGAATTTCTTGAAAATTTTCCATGCTTGGTCAATTTGACATCTCAAGTTCCTACCTACTACACAAGTGTATGATGCGGCTGACCGTATAGTTTTTTTACATGTAATTGCAATATTCCCAGCTCAATCTGAATGCACAAACTCCCTTGTAATCCTGCCGGAGCAGATTATAAACACTCATCCTAGAACAGGATCATACATGTTGCTCCATTCATTGATGTTCATTCTCATGTTGGAAACTGAAAAAGTTTATCCTGAGTCGCATTGTTTTGGCTCCTGAAAATGTCCAGGGGGATCAGCAAGTACTAAGGAAAAGGAAAACCGAGTTGGGTGGCACATTTTCAGTCGCTAGCTTGATCATCTTCACTGGATTATTGACTGTGTAAGTGCTGCTCATAGACCTTTTATTAGTTACCATATCTAACTTATTCTCAGATTATTACAGGCTCTTGTATCAAGCCATCAAAAGGCGCAGCCTTGAGATGCATCGAGTCAAACCAGCCAACGCTCCAGACCTGCTGTCTTTCGTGAACGATCTTGAGTTCCACATCACAACCGTCTCCAGCATGTCCTGCACTCAAGCAGTTGCTCCTTTGACGGTAGCAATGGGGACCACCAGGGTTCATGGACTTCAGGGTGGTTCCTCTGCCAGCACTGTTCACCTACAGCTGCACAAACACGAGCCAGGGGCCATCCATTACACTCAGGTGCAATGGATGCCGGGTCCCTCCGAGAGACCACTATGTGTCCTGGCAATTTGTCGACCTGCCGGGGCAGCCAGCAACCGCTGTTGGTTTCCAGTTCAACCTGACCGCAAGGCAACATGGCAACAACCAGCACATGAGCTTTGTGAGTGGTAGGATGAACTCTGACGGTTATGCGGATGATGGCAAGTGAAAAACGTTCAGGGGGAGAGATTCCAATGTTCTGAAGATCCAGCTGTTCCCTCAGATATATAACAATCTTGGTAACCTGAGGCTCTTGCAGCCACTGGTTCAGGACTTCACTCAAGGATCTACGTTTTCTGATGTCGGCAGCTTGAATTCGTCCCTGCAGAACCCCAGGGATGGAGTGGTGAATACTACTCTTTACATAAGTTATCTCTCAGACTACATTGTGGAGATCAGCAATGAGAGTGTAGTAGGCCCAGGTGAGTCTCATGAAACAATGTCCTTTATGCACAGATTTTACATTTGTAGCATCTAATGGAGACAGTTATCTGCAGTTAGTATACTCGCAAGTATTGGTGGCCTTTATGCCTTCAGTGTGGCAATTTGTCTCTGCCTCATGGCTCAAGTAAGTCTTTGCCAAATTGGCTTTGTTGTCTGAAAACCTTGCCAACGTTTTTCATTTTTTGCCAATGAAACTAAATAGTTCAACTTTGATTTCTGCATCTTTGCATCCCTTTGCCCTCTTATTTGGTTCCTTCCACTGTCCATTTGGTTGTTATTCATGCTTATTCTGTGGCACTGAAACAATGGAATAACCATGTGCTGTCTGATTATCATAGCAAGAAAATAAAATAAAAGTTATGCAACTGCTTGTGTTATTAACACATCGCGTTTTCAGTGTGAAGCAAGGGTAAAGAAGCTTCATGACGAGGATACCAGAATGCTGAAAATTCTGAGCAAACGACGTGCTCAGCGAAATTGGGATAAGGTGAAGATGGCTTGATCCAAATTTGATCATTATATCATTCTGATTGTCTCCATGATCAATAAAGCATATTGATTTTGCTGGTAACAGGTGCGGAAGTTTGTCATGTATACCTGGGGTCTAAGCAACCTGGACCCATCTGATAGAACTGGTCAGCAGCCTGAAGGGTCAGTGATGGATTCTCTGCATAAGAGAAGAGAACCAATTAGACAAGGAATCTAAGATGCTAACGGACCTAATAGAGTTTCCTGGTGAAATGGTACAATATTTGTTCTTTTTAAGTAGCTCTTGATGCAACACTCATATTTGTATTGAGTGCAGTAAAATATTTCTTCCGCAAATTTTTGTGATTTTGGAATATTATTTTCTTCCTCCATTCAATTTGTCTTGTTCTGTTTGTACCTTACTTCTAATTTAAACTCAAGGACTGAATCTTGTGTAATGTTGCAGGGGGAAATTGACATAGAAAGAGCTGAGGGAATGCAGCATTCAAGCAGTTCATGATAGCCTTGATGGATCAAGGCTTTAGATGCAAAGTTGACATAGCCACTTTGACTCATTCCCAACCCTTCCTGACATCCTCATAGATGGATCTTTTGAAAATTTCCCCTTTGCATAGTCCTGTGCTCCCTGAAGATTTGTCAAGACAAGGAGCAAAAATTGTACAGAGGCAGATTGTCCTTGTTGGTTTGCACCTGAAGCTGCAGAGGTAGACTCCGCCATGTTCCTGGTATAACTTATTCACTAGTCACCACTCACCACCAGTTGTTATTTTCTAGTTAGCATTACACTAAGTCACTAATACATTGTAAACGAACTGTATACACATCTAGCATCCTATTGTGTCATGAATTTGTGATTGATTACTCAGCTGGTGCTTGGTCAGAATGAATCCAATTGACATAGATGATTAGAATTACTTCCCCAACTTTTGTTCCTATCCTGAAACAAGTATCAGTTTTAATAAACTGAAATTTGTCCCCTGCGTGCATCCATTGTATATTTTCACAGTCAATTTCCCATTTTCCCTCTGTGTATATATGCTTAAGAGCCCTGTCTAGTGAGTGCCATGTTTGACGATGATGGCTGATCTCTACAATTCGTTCGGTTCAGCGTCTCATAGTTCCTGCAGAAACAGCTGTACAATAATAATAATTGCCTGAATTCCTATTGCTTCTCAGATTGTCATGCTTGATTGTTTTCATTCACAGTTACATCTGAAAATGTAATGATATTCTCCATTGAAAATAGTTACAAAACTGCTAGTCTCGAAGAAAAAAAATTAATAACAAACACTCATAATCACTACTTATTTATACATGATGCTATTCAAGCGATAACGCCTTCATATCATTGACGATTTATTCATAGTACTGATTCTAGCAGCTGGAGGGAACCTGGTAACCAAACACTTCCACTCAAAATCACATCTTCTTCTTGTTCGCATTGAGCGCGACCAGGTTTGTGGTCCTCTCTCATGTGTTGGAGGGAAAGAACCAGTGAAAAGGTTGCTGGAGACGTTGTTGAGCACCTGCAGAGGCTAAAGGACACGGGGAGGCCGCCGTTCCGCGAGAGCCCGGGGAGGAACCGGAGCAGGGAGGTCTCCTGCTCGGTGCACGAGCTGATAAAGGGGAAATTTTCAAAAGATCCATCTATGAGGATGTCAGGAAGGGTTGGGAATGAGTCAAAGTGGCTATGTCAACTTTGCATCTAAAGCCTTGATCCATCAGGCTATCATGAACTGCTTGAATGCTGCATTCCCTCAGCTCTTTCTATGTCAATTTCCCCCTGCAACATTACACAAGATTCAGTCCTTGAGTTTAAATTAGAAGTAAGGTACAAACAGAACAAGACAAATTGAATGGAGGAAGAAAATAATATTCCAAAATCACAAAAATTTGCGGAAGAAATATTTTACTGCACTCAATACAAATATGAGTGTTGCATCAAGAGCTACTTAAAAAGAACAGAATATTGTACCATTTCACCAGGAACTCTATTAGGTCCGTTAGCATCTTAGATTCCTTGTCTAATTGGTTCTCTTCTCTTATGCAGAGAATCCATCACTGACCCTTCAGGCTGCTGACCAGTTCTATCAGATGGGTCCAGGTTGCTTAGACCCCAGGTATACATGACAAACTTCCGCACCTGTTACCAGCAAAATCAATATGCTTTATTGATCATGGAGACAATCAGAATGATATAATGATCAAATTTGGATCAAGCCATTCTTCACCTTATCCCAATTTCGCTGAGCACGTCGTTTGCTCAGAATTTTCAGCATTCTGGTATCCTCGTCATGAAGCTTCTTTACCCTTGCTTCACACTGAAAACGCGATGTGTTAATAACACAAGCAGTTGCATAACTTTTATTTTATTTTCTTGCTATGATAATCAGACAGCACATGGTTATTCCATTGTTTCAGTGCCACAGAATAAGCATGAATAACAACCAATGGACAGTGGAAGGAACCAAATAAGAGGGCAAAGGGATGCAAAGATGCAGAAATCAAAGTTGAACTATTTAGTTTCATTGGCAAAAAATGAAAAACGTTGGCAAGGTTTTCAGACAACAAAGCCAATTTGGCAAAGACTTACTTGAGCCATGAGGCAGAGACAAATTGCCACACTGAAGGCATAAAGGCCACCAATACTTGCGAGTATACTAACTGCAGATAACTGTCTCCATTAGATGCTACAAATGTAAAATCTGTGCATAAAGGACATTGTTTCATGAGACTCACCTGGGCCTACTACACTCTCATTGCTGATCTCCACAATGTAGTCTGAGAGATAACTTATGTAAAGAGTAGTATTCACCACTCCATCCCTGGGGTTCTGCAGGGACGAATTCAAGCTGCCGACATCAGAAAACGTAGATCCTTGAGTGAAGTCCTGAACCAGTGGCTGCAAGAGCCTCAGGTTACCAAGATTGTTATATATCTGAGGGAACAGCTGGATCTTCAGAACATTGGAATCTCCTCCCCCTGAACGTTTTCAACTTGCCATCATCCGCATAACCGTCAGAGTTCATCCTACCACTCACAAAGCTCATGTGCTGGTTGTTGCCATGTTGCCTTGCGGTCAGGTTGAACTGGAAACCAACAGCGGTTGCTGGCTGCCCCGGCAGGTCGACAAATTGCCAGGACACATAGTGGTCTCTCGGAGGGACCCGGCATCCATTGCACCTGAGTGTAATGGATGGCCCCTGGCTCGTGTTTGTGCAGCTGTAGGTGAACAGTGCTGGCAGAGGAACCACCCTGAAGTCCATGAACCCTGGTGTCCCCATTGCTACCGTCAAAGGAGCAACTGCTTGAGTGCAGGACATGCTGGAGACGGTTGTGATGTGGAACTCAAGATCGTTCACGAAAGACAGCAGGTCTGGAGCGTTGGCTGGTTTGACTCGATGCATCTCAAGGCTGCGCCTTTTGATGGCTTGATACAAGAGCCTGTAATAATCTGAGAATAAGTTAGATATGGTAACTAATAAAAGGTCTATGAGCAGCACTTACACAGTCAATAATCCAGTGAAGATGATCAAGCTAGCGACTGAAAATGTGCCACCCAACTCGGTTTTCCTTTTCCTTAGTACTTGCTGATCCCCTGGACATTTTCAGGAGCCAAAACAATGCGACTCAGGATAAACTTTTTCAGTTTCCAACATGAGAATGAACATCAATGAATGGAGCAACATGTATGATCCTGTTCTAGGATGAGTGTTTATAATCTGCTCCGGCAGGATTACAAGGGAGTTTGTGCATTCAGATTGAGCTGGGAATATTGCAATTACATGTAAAAAAACTATACGGTCAGCCGCATCATACACTTGTGTAGTAGGTAGGAACTTGAGATGTCAAATTGACCAAGCATGGAAAATTTTCAGAAATTCAAAGACCACAGCCGCTTCATGGAAATGAAGCTATGCGTGTTGGAAGTTTCAGAAACTTAGGGAGATCGGTAAGGCCCATAAATCATTGAAGAAATCAAAGATAGTGTTGACTGAAACAAAGAAAACAGTTCCACGTTGATCAAACTAAAATCACTTGTTCCTTGGTTGCTGGCACGTAAACTCCGGTTTTATATAGTATAAAATGGTTTCATAAAAACCCTCAACACAGAGAAGCGCATCCATAATTTATTGTAACTTACTTATGATGCCAATAATTGGGACTAGTCACCTAGCGAAGACACGTGGATCTAAAAACCTTGCAAAATCCAAACTACAAGACTTGCTCGAAATACAATGCAATTCCTAAACGCATTGATCAGTTTCCTGTTAAATTTCTACAGAATTGGCATGAAATTCATGCCTTGATAATTGCAAAGAGTAAAGCAGAGGAATGGGGAACGGACCGCCCAGTGGCTGTTGTCGAAGAGGCAGTCGAGGTGGCTGACCCAGTACCGGGCCCGGAACAGCCTCTTCTCCCCGCGGGGATCCCGGCCGGCGAACCTGGCCGCGGCGCAGAAGGCGAGCCAGCAGAGGAGCGACGCGAGGGTCGCCTCGAGAAGCACGACCTGGGACTGGGTGAGGCGGCGGATGGCGTAGATCGAGAGCACCGGCTCCAGGAAGAAGAGACTCTGGTTCCGCGGCGCGCCCACGGAGGCCCACCTGCCAGTCTCCCCACCCGCCGCCCGGCATCGGGGCGCAGCTGGCCGTGCCGTTGCTGCTGTGGTAGTAGTACCCCGGATCGCAGGCGCAGAGGGTGGCGTTGTACGCGAACATGCGCGCCGCCGCGCAGGCCGCCATGGGTGTGGGTGATCGATCCCCCTCCCTGGTACTGGTAGACCAGACCACCAGCTGCCGAAGCTGCGCTGCAGAGAAGAGAGAAGAATCCTGTAGCTTCGTTCGGCTCCCTTCAGGGTTTAATTAGGCAGTTTTGCTTGCTTGCTTACTCAGCTCAATTAAGAGGAGCTGTGTTCTAAGCTTTCACTTCACAATTTTTTTAGTTGAAAAAAAACCCTTCTTTACCTTTTC
>JAHUYU010000671.1:0-19231 GCA_030439765.1 Tripidium arundinaceum | reverse complement strand
TGTATGCTTTTGAGCCCATTTTCAGTGGTTTCCATAAATGCTCTCCTGCAAATGATGAATCACCAAAACTTGTGGAACTTGTTAGTTATAAGACCTAATTCTAAGTTTGGTGTTCATATGAATTGATTTTATATGAGAGTTGGCGGTTAGAAATGGGAGTTAAGGACCGCCAACATCTATATAGGTAGACTTGATCTCACACCCCGTTAGATAGAATTATAATTTCTACTAGGAGGCTTGGTTGTGTGGTGGATGGTGGTGGAGGCGGAATAGTGCGGTGTATGGTTTAGTTGAATATAAGGTAGGGCCCTAGGAGAGTATTACCATTCTCGCCAGTTCCCGGGTTAGTAATAAGATTCATTAATCACATTAGTCCAGTTTCATTACACATAAAAGTAAATCTAATTATAAGTGACCTCATCCCAGCAGTTGCCCATTCCAAGGGACGTGGCTATTCGAATAGATTCAATACGCTCTGTAGAGGGTGTACACTTTTCCCCACATGATAGGCACAGTCCCATCCATGATCAGTGGACAGAATAGACCTAACGAGACCCCATACCCGAAAGTATGCGACCTTAGATGTCGATATAATTCTACCATGGCTTCCCAGGGGCTGGAAATACACAAGGCTTGGATGATCACACAGCATCCAATTCAATACTTCGGATGATATCACATCATCCAGCTAATAATAAGTAAGGGCTCAAACACGGCCAAATCAAGGGCTTTACATGGAAGATCACTTAGCATCCATGCTAACTGGACCACAGAAGATCACTTAGCATTCGTGTCTTCTCTTGATATTCCGCTGCCAACACCAGCCTCCTAGTAGAAATTATAATTCTATCTAACGGGGTGTGAGATCAAGTCTACCTATATAGATGTTGGCGGTCCTTAACTCCCATTTCTAACCGCCAACTCTCATATAAAATCAATTCATATGAACACCAAACTTAGAATTAGGTCTTATAACTAACAAGTTCCACAAGTTTTGGTGATTCATCATTTGCAGGAGAGCATTTATGGAAACCACTGAAAATGGGCTCAAAAGCATACATGATACACATCAAAAGCATCATCCAATATGAGCCCAAGAGGAGAAGGCCAAATGCTAGGCAAATCAGGGCCCGCTCAGGTCACACATTCAAATACAAGTGGAAAATAACCAAAACCAAGCAAAAAGGCGCAAGGGAGATAGCGTAATGCAGATTCTATACCAAAGTATCAAGCAAAGGCCCACTCCAAAGAAGAATTTGGGCCGAGCACCGATGTGGAAGTGGTCCAAGCCCACCCAGGAACCGACCACGCGAAGGCGGTCGCGAGGCGAGCCAACCAGGGTGCGGCCGCACCCTGGGTGCGGCCGCACCCCTACCGCCTCTTCTCGGTCCCACCTTTCTACGGCGGTTGCATGCTGCCATGCATAGGCGGTTCCCGGGTGTTTCCTAATTTTCCTACACCAAACCGACCTCACTCCACTATATAAGAAGAGGAGGAGCTACCCTTCAAAACAACACACAAGAGCAAGAGCACTCCACCTTTGAGCTTCACTCCAAGGGCTTAGGCCCTAGATAGCTAGTAGAGTAGTAAGGGAGAGATGTGAGGAAGAGCTCGGGAAGCGCCGGGCTTGTCGGTGTCTCCCCAACTTGTACCTCGACGAACACCTGTACCTCAATGGGCTATCTCGCTAAGTGAGTGTTCGGGATTCTTATGGAATTAAGTCTTTGTCTAGTTAAGCTTTACTCTTATTTGCTTGCGGGTTTCGTCGTCCGTCCCCGTGGCGGATACTCTAGTAGAGGGCTCCTGATTAAAGACGGATCACCCTGTACGCCGCTAGAGTAGTAGTCGATAGCGTAGACGTGGTGTCTAGGCTAGAGTCTACCTTCGTTTGCCTCGTTCCCCACGGTTGAGGGGTAGGCGGCAGGTGGTGACAGCCCTGTCCGTCCCTTGTAATCCCCCACGTTCGGGTTCGGCGTAGAGCTACAGGCCGGAGGTACTTGGCAGACCAAGTATAAGCCGGTGCCCGAAGTAAGCAAGTAAAAGTAGAGTTTATCTATCCATAGACCTTAAAACCATAGGAATCCATCTCAACCTCTACCAACTCTACCCTTGTGTTGTCCTTGGACGAACTAGCTAGAAGAGTACCTCCGTTCCCTGTGGAAAATACGATACCCTGAATACTTCCGGGTGAAATGCTACAACGGTAATTCCGTGCGCTTGCGGATTATTTCTGTTTGCGTTAAGAAATACCAACAAGCATTTCTGGCGCCGTTGCCGGGGAACGGTTGCTATATCTTTGAACCTAGTTCATCCTCGTATCTGTATCCTTTCTTTTCACAAAAACAAAATAGATATTTCTTTTATCTTTTTCACCATGAAAACCACTCCTATCCAATACCGGTCCGCTTCAAAGGGTGAGTTCCCTGAGCCACCATCAAAACCTAACCGTTCTTCTGGCTATGAACTCCACCCTAGTTTAAAAGCTATGGTTCGGGCACAACCCTTCTCAGGGCATGACCATGAAACCCTTGCCATCACCTGCATGAGTTCGAGGAGATGTGTTCGTGCCTGAGCATCTCAGGCATGACACAAGAAACTCTAAGGTGGACATTGTTTCCCTTTTCTCTTACGGGGAAGGCGAAACAATGGTACACACTTGCCGTAGAAAGTACGAATGGCGATTGGAAGAACTTAAAGACAAGTTTCATCTTGCATTCTTCCCTATGTCCCGTATCGTCTCTCTACCAAGGGCGATCCTCGATTTTGAGCAATACGAGAAGGAGTCTATAGGTGCAGCCTGGGCCAGGTTTTCATGGTGAAAAAGATAAAAGAAATATCTATTTTGTTTTTGTGAAAAGAAAGGATACAGATACGAGGATGAACTAGGTTCAAAGATATAGCAACCGTTCCCCGGCAACGGCGCCAGAAATGCTTGTTGGTATTTCTTAACGCAAACAGAAATAATCCGCAAGCGCACGGAATTACCGTTGTAGCATTTCACCCGGAAGTATTCAGGGTATCGTATTTTCCACAGGGACGGAGGTACTCTTCTAGCTAGTTCGTCCAAGGACAACACAAGGGTAGAGTTGGTAGAGGTTGAGATGGATTCCTATGGTTTTAAGGTCTATGGATAGATAAACTCTACTTTTACTTGCTTACTTCGGGCACCGGCTTATACTTGGTCTGCCAAGTACCTCCGGCCTGTAGCTCTACGCCGAACCCGAACGTGGGGGATTACAAGGGACGGACAGGGCTGTCACCACCTGCCGCCTACCCCTCAACCGTGGGGAACGAGGCAAACGAAGGTAGACTCTAGCCTAGACACCACGTCTACGCTATCGACTACTACTCTAGCGGCGTACAGGGTGATCCGTCTTTATCAGGAGCCCTCTACTAGAGTATCCGCCACGGGGACGGACGACGAACCCGCAAGCAAATAAGAGTAAAGCTTAACTAGACAAAGACTTAATTCCATAAGAATCCCGAACACTCACTTAGCGAGATAGCCCATTGAGGTACAGGTGTTCGTCGAGGTACAAGTTGGGGAGACACCGACAAGCCGGCGCTTCCCCGAGCTCTTCCTCACATCTCTCCCTTACTACTCTACTAGCTATCTAGGGCCTAAGCCCTTGGAGTGAAGCTCAAAGGTGGAGTGCTCTTGCTCTTGTGTGTTGTTTTGAAGGGTAGCTCCTCCTCTTCTTATATAGTGGAGTGAGGTCGGTTTGGTGTAGGAAAATTAGGAAACACCCGGGAACCGCCTATGCATGGCAGCATGCAACCGCCGTAGAAAGGTGGGACCGAGAAGAGGCGGTAGGGGTGCGGCCGCACCCAGGGTGCGGCCGCACCCTGGTTGGCTCGCCTCGCGACCGCCTTCGCGTGGTCGGTTCCTGGGTGGGCTTGGACCACTTCCACATCGGTGCTCGGCCCAAATTCTTCTTTGGAGTGGGCCTTTGCTTGATACTTTGGTATAGAATCTGCATTACGCTATCTCCCTGCGCCTTTTGCTTGGTTTTGGTTATTTTCCACTTGTATTTGAATGTGTGACCTGAGCGGGCCCTGATTTGCCTAGCATTTGGCCTTCTCCTCTTGGGCTCATATTGGATGATGCTTTTGATGTGTATAATGTATGCTTTTGAGCCCATTTTCAGTGGTTTCCATAAATGCTCTCCTGCAAATGATGAATCACCAAAACTTGTGGAACTTGTTAGTTATAAGACCTAATTCTAAAGTTTGGTGTTCATATGAATTGATTTTATATGAGAGTTGGCGGTTAGGAAATGGGAGTTAAGGACCGCCAACATCTATATAGGTAGACTTGATCTCACACCCCGTTAGATAGAATTATAATTTCTACTAGGAGGCTGGTGTTGGCAGCGGAATATCAAGAGAAGACACGAATGCTAAGTGATCTTCTGTGGTCCAGTTAGCATGGATGCTAAGTGATCTTCCATGTAAAGCCCTTGATTTGGCCGTGTTTGAGCCCTTACTTATTATTAGCTGGATGATGTGATATCATCCGAAGTAAGCAAGTAAAAGTAGAGTTTATCTATCCATAGACCTTAAAACCATAGGAATCCATCTCAACCTCTACCAACTCTACCCTTGTGTTGTCCTTGGACGAACTAGCTAGAAGAGTACCTCCGTTCCCTGTGGAAAATACGATACCTGAATACTTCCGGGTGAAATGCTACAACGGTAATTCCGTGCGCTTGCGGATTATTTCTGTTTGCGTTAAGAAATACCAACAAGCATTTCTGGCGCCGTTGCCGGGGAACGGTTGCTATATCTTTGAACCTAGTTCATCCTCGTATCTGTATCCTTTCTTTTCACAAAAACAAAATAGATATTTCTTTTATCTTTTTCACCATGAAAACCTGGCCCAGGCTGCACCTATAGACTCCTTCTCGTATTGCTCAAAATCGAGGATCGCCCTTGGTAGAGAGACGATACGGGACATAGGGAAGAATGCAAGATGAAACTTGTCTTTAAGTTCTTCCCAATCGCCATTCGTACTTTCTACGGCAAGTGTGTACCATTGTTTCGCCTTCCCCGTAAGAGAAAAGGGAAACAATGTCCACCTTAGAGTTTCTTGTGTCATGCCTGAGATGCTCAGGCACGAACACATCTCCTCGAACTCATGCAGGTGATGGCAAGGGTTTTCATGGTCATGCCCTGAGAAGGGTTGTGCCCGAACCATAGCTTTTAAACTAGGGTGGAGTTCATAGCCAGAAGAACGGTTAGGTTTTGATGGTGGCTCAGGGAACTCACCCTTTGAAGCGGACCGGTATTGGATAGGAGTGGTTTTCATGGTGAAAAAGATAAAAGAAATATCTATTTTGTTTTTGTGAAAAGAAAGGATACAGATACGAGGATGAACTAGGTTCAAAGATATAGCAACCGTTCCCCGGCAACGGCGCCAGAAATGCTTGTTGGTATTTCTTAACGCAACAGAAATAATCCGCAAGCGCACGGAATTACGTTGTAGCATTTCACCCGGAAGTATTCAGGGTATCGTATTTTCCACAGGGAACGGAGGTACTCTTCTAGCTAGTTCGTCCAAGGACAACACAAGGGTAGAGTTGGTAGAGGTTGAGATGGATTCCTATGGTTTTAAGGTCTATGGATAGATAAACTCTACTTTTACTTGCTTACTTCGGGCACCGGCTTATACTTGGTCTGCCAAGTACCTCGGCCTGTAGCTCTACGCCGAACCCGAACGTGGGGGATTACAAGGGACGGACAGGGCTGTCACCACCTGCCGCCTACCCCTCAACCGTGGGGAACGAGGCAAACGAAGGTAGACTCTAGCCTAGACACCACGTCTACGCTATCGACTACTACTCTAGCGGCGTACAGGGTGATCCGTCTTTATCAGGAGCCCTCTACTAGAGTATCCGCCACGGGGACGGACGACGAACCCGCAAGCAAATAAGAGTAAAGCTTAACTAGACAAAGACTTAATTCCATAAGAATCCCGAACACTCACTTAGCGAGATAGCCCATTGAGGTACAGGTGTTCGTCGAGGTACAAGTTGGGGAGACAACCGACAAGCCCGGCGCTTCCCCGAGCTCTTCCTCACATCTCTCCCTTACTACTCTACTAGCTATCTAGGGCCTAAGCCCTTGGAGTGAAGCTCAAAGGTGGAGTGCTCTTGCTCTTGTGTGTTGCTTTTGAAGGGTAGCTCCTCCTCTTCTTATATAGTGGAGTGAGGTCGGTTTGGTGTAGGAAAATTAGGAAACACCCGGGAACCGCCTATGCATGGCAGCATGCAACCGCCGTAGAAAGGTGGGACCGAGAAGAGGCGGTAGGGGTGCGGCCGCACCCAGGGTGCGGCCGCACCCTGGTTGGCTCGCCTCGCGACCGCCTTCGCGTGGTCGGTTCCTGGGTGGGCTTGGACCACTTCCACATCGGTGCTCGGCCCAAATTCTTCTTTGGAGTGGGCCTTTGCTTGATACTTTGGTATAGAATCTGCATTACGCTATCTCCCTTGCGCCTTTTGCTTGGTTTTGGTTATTTTCCACTTGTATTTGAATGTGTGACCTGAGCGGGCCCTGATTTGCCTAGCATTTGGCCTTCTCCTCTTGGGCTCATATTGGATGATGCTTTTGATGTGTATCATGTATGCTTTTGAGCCCATTTTCAGTGGTTTCCATAATGCTCTCCTGCAAATGATGAATCACCAAAACTTGTGGAACTTGTTAGTTATAAGACCTAATTCTAAGTTTGGTGTTCATATGAATTGATTTTATATGAGAGTTGGCGGTTAGAAATGGGAGTTAAGGACCGCCAACATCTATATAGGTAGACTTGATCTCACACCCCGTTAGATAGAATTATAATTTCTACTAGGAGGCTGGTGTTGGCAGCGGAATATCAAGAGAAGACACGAATGCTAAGTGATCTTCTGTGGTCCAGTTAGCATGGATGCTAAGTGATCTTCCATGTAAAGCCCTTGATTTGGCCGTGTTTGAGCCCTTACTTATTATTAGCTGGATGATGTGATATCATCCGAAGTATTGAATTGGATGCTGTGTGATCATCCAAGCCTTGTGTATTTCCAGCCCCTGGGAAGCCATGGTAGAATTATATCGACATCTAAGGTCGCATACTTTCGGGTATGGGGTCTCGTTAGGTCTATTCTGTCCACTGATCATGGATGGGACTGTGCCTATCATGTGGGGAAAAGTGTACACCCTCTACAGAGCGTATTGAATCTATTCGAATAGCCACGTCCTTGGAATGGGCAACTGCTGGGATGAGGTCACTTATAATTAGATTTACTTTTATGTGTAATGAAACTGGACTAATGTGATTAATGAATCTTATTACTAACCCGGGAACTGGCGAGAATGGTAATACTCTCCTAGGGCCCTACCTTATATTCAACTAAACCATACACCGCACTATTTCCGCCTCCACCACCATCCACCACACAACCAAGCCTCCTAGTAGAAATTATAATTCTATCTAACGGGGTGTGAGATCAAGTCTACCTATATAGATGTTGGCGGTCCTTAACTCCCATTTCTAACCGCCAACTCTCATATAAAATCAATTCATATGAACACCAAACTTAGAATTAGGTCTTATAACTAACAAGTTCCACAAGTTTTGTGATTCATCATTTGCAGGAGAGCATTTATGGAAACCACTGAAAATGGGCTCAAAAGCATACATGATACACATCAAAAGCATCATCCAATATGAGCCCAAGAGGAGAAGGCCAAATGCTAGGCAAATCAGGGCCCGCTCAGGTCACACATTCAAATACAAGTGGAAAATAACCAAAACCAAGCAAAAGGCGCAAGGGAGATAGCGTAATGCAGATTCTATACCAAAGTATCAAGCAAAGGCCCACTCCAAAGAAGAATTTGGGCCGAGCACCGATGTGGAAGTGGTCCAAGCCCACCCAGGAACCGACCACGCGAAGGCGGTCGCGAGGCGAGCCAACCAGGGTGCGGCCGCACCCTGGGTGCGGCCGCACCCCTACCGCCTCTTCTCGGTCCCACCTTTCTACGGCGGTTGCATGCTGCCATGCATAGGCGGTTCCCGGGTGTTTCCTAATTTTCCTACACCAAACCGACCTCACTCCACTATATAAGAAGAGGAGGAGCTACCCTTCAAAACAACACACAAGAGCAAGAGCACTCCACCTTTGAGCTTCACTCCAAGGGCTTAGGCCCTAGATAGCTAGTAGAGTAGTAAGGGAGAGATGTGAGGAAGAGCTCGGGGAAGCGCCGGGCTTGTCGGTGTCTCCCCAACTTGTACCTCGACGAACACCTGTACCTCAATGGGCTATCTCGCTAAGTGAGTGTTCGGGATTCTTATGGAATTAAGTCTTTGTCTAGTTAAGCTTTACTCTTATTTGCTTGCGGGTTCGTCGTCCGTCCCCGTGGCGGATACTCTAGTAGAGGGCTCCTGATAAAGACGGATCACCCTGTACGCCGCTAGAGTAGTAGTCGATAGCGTAGACGTGGTGTCTAGGCTAGAGTCTACCTTCGTTTGCCTCGTTCCCCACGGTTGAGGGGTAGGCGGCAGGTGGTGACAGCCCTGTCCGTCCCTTGTAATCCCCCACGTTCGGGTTCGGCGTAGAGCTACAGGCCGGAGGTACTTGGCAGACCAAGTATAAGCCGGTGCCCGAAGTAAGCAAGTAAAAGTAGAGTTTATCTATCCATAGACCTTAAAACCATAGGAATCCATCTCAACCTCTACCAACTCTACCCTTGTGTTGTCCTTGGACGAACTAGCTAGAAGAGTACCTCCGTTCCCTGTGGAAAATACGATACCCTGAATACTTCCGGGTGAAATGCTACAACGGTAATTCCGTGCGCTTGCGGATTATTTCTGTTTGCGTTAAGAAATACCAACAAGCATTTCTGGCGCCGTTGCCGGGGAACGGTTGCTATATCTTTGAACCTAGTTCATCCTCGTATCTGTATCCTTTCTTTTCACAAAAACAAAATAGATATTTCTTTTATCTTTTTCACCATGAAAACCTGGCCCAGGCTGCACCTATAGACTCCTTCTCGTATTGCTCAAAATCGAGGATCGCCCTGGTAGAGAGACGATACGGGACATAGGGAAGAATGCAAGATGAAACTTGTCTTTAAGTTCTTCCCAATCGCCATTCGTACTTTCTACGGCAAGTGTGTACCATTGTTTCGCCTTCCCCGTAAGAGAAAAGGGAAACAATGTCCACCTTAGAGTTTCTTGTGTCATGCCTGAGATGCTCAGGCACGAACACATCTCCTCGAACTCATGCAGGTGATGGCAAGGGTTTTCATGGTCATGCCCTGAGAAGGGTTGTGCCCGAACCATAGCTTTTAAACTAGGGTGGAGTTCATAGCCAGAAGAACGGTTAGGTTTTGATGGTGGCTCAGGGAACTCACCCTTTGAAGCGGACCGGTATTGGATAGGAGTGGTTTTCATGGTGAAAAAGATAAAAGAAATATCTATTTTGTTTTTGTGAAAAGAAAGGATACAGATACGAGGATGAACTAGGTTCAAAGATATAGCAACCGTTCCCCGGCAACGGCGCCAGAAATGCTTGTTGGTATTTCTTAACGCAAACAGAAATAATCCGCAAGCGCACGGAATTACCGTTGTAGCATTTCACCCGGAAGTATTCAGGGTATCGTATTTTCCACAGGGAACGGAGGTACTCTTCTAGCTAGTTCGTCCAAGGACAACACAAGGGTAGAGTTGGTAGAGGTTGAGATGGATTCCTATGGTTTTAAGGTCTATGGATAGATAAACTCTACTTTTACTTGCTTACTTCGGGCACCGGCTTATACTTGGTCTGCCAAGTACCTCCGGCCTGTA
The DNA here is from genome assembly GCA_030439765.1 of Tripidium arundinaceum. NCBI lineage: Eukaryota > Viridiplantae > Streptophyta > Magnoliopsida > Poales > Poaceae > Tripidium > Tripidium arundinaceum. The sequence continues at coordinate 9,408 of JAHUYU010000671.1, read as the reverse complement.
GCTCTACGCCGAACCCGAACGTGGGGGATTACAAGGGACGGACAGGGCTGTCACCACCTGCCGCCTACCCCTCAACCGTGGGGAACGAGGCAAACGAAGGTAGACTCTAGCCTAGACACCACGTCTACGCTATCGACTACTACTCTAGCGGCGTACAGGGTGATCCGTCTTTATCAGGAGCCCTCTACTAGAGTATCCGCCACGGGGACGGACGACGAACCCGCAAGCAAATAAGAGTAAAGCTTAACTAGACAAAGACTTAATTCCATAAGAATCCCGAACACTCACTTAGCGAGATAGCCCATTGAGGTACAGGTGTTCGTCGAGGTACAAGTTGGGGAGACACCGACAAGCCCGGCGCTTCCCCGAGCTCTTCCTCACATCTCTCCCTTACTACTCTACTAGCTATCTAGGGCCTAAGCCCTTGGAGTGAAGCTCAAAGGTGGAGTGCTCTTGCTCTTGTGTGTTGTTTTGAAGGGTAGCTCCTCCTCTTCTTATATAGTGGAGTGAGGTCGGTTTGGTGTAGGAAAATTAGGAAACACCCGGGAACCGCCTATGCATGGCAGCATGCAACCGCCGTAGAAAGGTGGGACCGAGAAGAGGCGGTAGGGGTGCGGCCGCACCCAGGGTGCGGCCGCACCCTGGTTGGCTCGCCTCGCGACCGCCTTCGCGTGGTCGGTTCCTGGGTGGGCTTGGACCACTTCCACATCGGTGCTCGGCCCAAATTCTTCTTTGGAGTGGGCCTTTGCTTGATACTTTGGTATAGAATCTGCATTACGCTATCTCCCTTGCGCCTTTTGCTTGGTTTTGGTTATTTTCCACTTGTATTTGAATGTGTGACCTGAGCGGGCCTGATTTGCCTAGCATTTGGCCTTCTCCTCTTGGGCTCATATTGGATGATGCTTTTGATGTGTATCATGTATGCTTTTGAGCCCATTTTCAGTGGTTTCCATAAATGCTCTCCTGCAAATGATGAATCACCAAAACTTGTGGAACTTGTTAGTTATAAGACCTAATTCTAAGTTTGGTGTTCATATGAATTGATTTTATATGAGAGTTGGCGGTTAGAAATGGGAGTTAAGGACCGCCAACATCTATATAGGTAGACTTGATCTCACACCCCGTTAGATAGAATTATAATTTCTACTAGGAGGCTGGTGTTGGCAGCGGAATATCAAGAGAAGACACGAATGCTAAGTGATCTTCTGTGGTCCAGTTAGCATGGATGCTAAGTGATCTTCCATGTAAAGCCCTTGATTTGGCCGTGTTTGAGCCCTTACTTATTATTAGCTGGATGATGTGATATCATCCGAAGTATTGAATTGGATGCTGTGTGATCATCCAAGCCTTGTGTATTTCCAGCCCCTGGGAAGCCATGGTAGAATTATATCGACATCTAAGGTCGCATACTTTCGGGTATGGGGTCTCGTTAGGTCTATTCTGTCCACTGATCATGGATGGGACTGTGCCTATCATGTGGGGAAAAGTGTACACCCTCTACAGAGCGTATTGAATCTATTCGAATAGCCACGTCCTTGGAATGGGCAACTGCTGGGATGAGGTCACTTATAATTAGATTTACTTTTATGTGTAATGAAACTGGACTAATGTGATTAATGAATCTTATTACTAACCCGGGAACTGGCGAGAATGGTAATACTCTCCTAGGGCCCTACCTTATATTCAACTAAACCATACACCGCACTATTTCCGCCTCCACCACCATCCACCACACAACCAAGCCTCCACCATCCACTCCATCAAACCCTATGGTTAGGGCTTGCTGAGTACGTTTGTACTCACCCGTTGTTGGCTCACAGACTTTGACGTTGAGGAAGACCGCAACGACGATGAAGAGACCTACCATGAAGACTAGGAGTCATGCGAGGATTACGGATCGTAGGAAGGAGTCTTAGTGCCTAGGGTTTCGACCGCGTTCAAGCATGCCTATGGATTATAGTGTCAGTACGCTACAGAATATCGCTGTAGTAGCTACCACCCTGCTAAAAGTGGATTATAAATTTGAAGGTAAGGACTCATGATAGTAATGCTCCTTTTTGCAAAGTATGCTATCCAACCAACTCCACCAAATAAGCCTTGCACATCCTTGAGAGTCTTTTTGTTTCTCTCCTGTCGGGTAAGTCTAGCTGAGTACATTCGAGTACTCAGGGTTTATCCCACCATGTTGCAGGTGAGGTTCTCAGCTGTTGAAGATGGTGGCTAAGTGCCGGTGGGCTCGGTGACTCCGTATTTCCTTCTCATCTACATGCTTTTGTTGGAGAATGTCACTTATGCTAGCAATGTATTTGAAACCTATGTTATTGTAATCATTTCAAAGCTATGTTATTTCCTCAATTCAGATTTGAACTCAGTACTGTACTATTTATTTGTGAACCCTTTTGTAATATTATTTTCCGCTGCAAAACTCCGTGTATGTGATGTGTATTTACTTAAATGTGCGATCTTGTTGTGAAGTTGTTACCGAGGTCTTTCGGGACACTCGGCGGACTACCGGGTTTATATGAGAGCAAGTATGTGCGTGTCAACGTGTTAGGCGGGGACAGTCGTACTTGAGCTTGTATAAATTGGTCGGTTCTGTTACAGGATCTAAATTGTTTCTATGAGAATCTAAATCCCCACCAAATGAATCCTAAATTGCTCGTGTAATAAAAATATAAAATTAGAGACAATGAATTTGAGTATGCCTGCAATCTGTCAGTTTTGATGTGGTGTTGCCACCTTGTTGGGTTAGGAGTTGCCCGAAGCCGCTGAGTTTTCTTACTCCCTTCTAGCCTTGCCTAGCTTTTTTTTATGAAAAGTATAATTTTATTAACAGCATAAACCTGTGAGATTGGATAGCCAATCCCATTGTACAGAAGTTAATGCCTCTCGTAGAGGGCATTGATTTACATGATTCTCATTTGTACACTCAATGATGTATGAGTTTGCTTGAAAGTTTTCATGCCTTAAAGCCTGTGTGGCTAGAGGATGAGCAGTAGAGTTGAGCTCTCTTGATACTTTATAATTTTGGGGCTGGTTGTTGAGTTATGGTTGAGGAACTCCTTGGTGAAGAATTTGATGTTCCAATGAGGAGGTCTCGACCTGTCTGGCGCGTTGAAGAATGAAACCAGCTGCTGATAGTCAGTGAGAAAAGTTGGATCCTGGATGTTGGTGATCTTGTTTATGTAGGCTGCCAAAGCTAAAGCCGCTACTTCAAACATGAGAACTGATGAGGTCTTCTGCATTTTGGCTCTGATGTACATAGTAAACCTGTTGTCTTCTTCTGAATTGATGATGAAAATGCCAAGACCAGTTGGTCTGTATGTTTGTTGATGTTGGTCGGGAGTAGTCGCAGCATCTGAGTAGCATCTTGTTTCTAGAAGATGGATTGGATAATGAACTCTGAAGAAAGGAGGTCGAGGTTGGATATCTGTCGGCCCCTCATTTTGAGGGTCCTTAGTGCACATGTACTTGTGCCAAGATCACACACAAGTATGCACAAGATAACAGAAATAGCACACAGATATATGATAAAATACCGAGCTTTTACTGATATCTAAAAATAGGGTCTTACAATGGTGGCCCGAAGGGTATAGCCATAGGCTTTACATGACTAACGGGGTTCCATTGCCGGGAAGCGACATTTTATTACAGCAGGGTGGTAGCTACTACAGCGATATTCTGTAGCGTACTGACACTATAATCCATAGGCATGCTTGAACGCGGTCGAAACCCTAGGCACTAAGACTCCTTCCTACGATCCGTAATCCTCGCATGACTCCTAGTCTTCATGGTAGGTCTCTTCATCGTCGTTGCGGTCTTCCTCAACGTCAAAGTCTGTGAGCCAACAACGGGTGAGTACAAACGTACTCAGCAAGCCCTAACCATAGGGTTTGATGGAGTGGATGGTGGAGGCTTGGTTGTGTGGTGGATGGTGGTGGAGGCGGAAATAGTGCGGTGTATGGTTTAGTTGAATATAAGGTAGGGCCCTAGGAGAGTATTACCATTCTCGCCAGTTCCCGGGTTAGTAATAAGATTCATTAATCACATTAGTCCAGTTTCATTACACATAAAAGTAAATCTAATTATAAGTGACCTCATCCCAGCAGTTGCCCATTCCAAGGACGTGGCTATTCGAATAGATTCAATACGCTCTGTAGAGGGTGTACACTTTTCCCCACATGATAGGCACAGTCCCATCCATGATCAGTGGACAGAATAGACCTAACGAGACCCCATACCCGAAAGTATGCGACCTTAGATGTCGATATAATTCTACCATGGCTTCCCAGGGGCTGGAAATACACAAGGCTTGGATGATCACACAGCATCCAATTCAATACTTCGGATGATATCACATCATCCAGCTAATAATAAGTAAGGGCTCAAACACGGCCAAATCAAGGCTTTACATGGAAGATCACTTAGCATCCATGCTAACTGGACCACAGAAGATCACTTAGCATTCGTGTCTTCTCTTGATATTCCGCTGCCAACACCAGCCTCCTAGTAGAAATTATAATTCTATCTAACGGGGTGTGAGATCAAGTCTACCTATATAGATGTTGGCGGTCCTTAACTCCCATTTCTAACCGCCAACTCTCATATAAAATCAATTCATATGAACACCAAACTTAGAATTAGGTCTTATAACTAACAAGTTCCACAAGTTTTGGTGATTCATCATTTGCAGGAGAGCATTTATGGAAACCACTGAAAATGGGCTCAAAAGCATACATGATACACATCAAAAGCATCATCCAATATGAGCCCAAGAGGAGAAGGCCAAATGCTAGGCAAATCAGGGCCCGCTCAGGTCACACATTCAAATACAAGTGGAAAATAACCAAAACCAAGCAAAAGGCGCAAGGGAGATAGCGTAATGCAGATTCTATACCAAAGTATCAAGCAAAGGCCCACTCCAAAGAAGAATTTGGGCCGAGCACCGATGTGGAAGTGGTCCAAGCCCACCCAGGAACCGACCACGCGAAGGCGGTCGCGAGGCGAGCCAACCAGGGTGCGGCCGCACCCTGGGTGCGGCCGCACCCCTACCGCCTCTTCTCGGTCCCACCTTTCTACGGCGGTTGCATGCTGCCATGCATAGGCGGTTCCCGGGTGTTTCCTAATTTTCCTACACCAAACCGACCTCACTCCACTATATAAGAAGAGGAGGAGCTACCCTTCAAAACAACACACAAGAGCAAGAGCACTCCACCTTTGAGCTTCACTCCAAGGGCTTAGGCCCTAGATAGCTAGTAGAGTAGTAAGGGAGAGATGTGAGGAAGAGCTCGGGGAAGCGCCGGGCTTGTCGGTGTCTCCCCAACTTGTACCTCGACGAACACCTGTACCTCAATGGGCTATCTCGCTAAGTGAGTGTTCGGGATTCTTATGGAATTAAGTCTTTGTCTAGTTAAGCTTTACTCTTATTTGCTTGCGGGTTCGTCGTCCGTCCCCGTGGCGGATACTCTAGTAGAGGGCTCCTGATAAAGACGGATCACCCTGTACGCCGCTAGAGTAGTAGTCGATAGCGTAGACGTGGTGTCTAGGCTAGAGTCTACCTTCGTTTGCCTCGTTCCCCACGGTTGAGGGTAGGCGGCAGGTGGTGACAGCCCTGTCCGTCCCTTGTAATCCCCCACGTTCGGGTTCGGCGTAGAGCTACAGGCCGGAGGTACTTGGCAGACCAAGTATAAGCCGGTGCCCGAAGTAAGCAAGTAAAAGTAGAGTTTATCTATCCATAGACCTTAAAACCATAGGAATCCATCTCAACCTCTACCAACTCTACCCTTGTGTTGTCCTTGGACGAACTAGCTAGAAGAGTACCTCCGTTCCCTGTGGAAAATACGATACCCTGAATACTTCCGGGTGAAATGCTACAACGGTAATTCCGTGCGCTTGCGGATTATTTCTGTTTGCGTTAAGAAATACCAACAAGCATTTCTGGCGCCGTTGCCGGGGAACGGTTGCTATATCTTTGAACCTAGTTCATCCTCGTATCTGTATCCTTTCTTTTCACAAAAACAAAATAGATATTTCTTTTATCTTTTTCACCATGAAAACCACTCCTATCCAATACCGGTCCGCTTCAAAGGGTGAGTTCCCTGAGCCACCATCAAAACCTAACCGTTCTTCTGGCTATGAACTCCACCCTAGTTTAAAAGCTATGGTTCGGGCACAACCCTTCTCAGGGCATGACCATGAAAACCCTTGCCATCACCTGCATGAGTTCGAGGAGATGTGTTCGTGCCTGAGCATCTCAGGCATGACACAAGAAACTCTAAGGTGGACATTGTTTCCCTTTTCTCTTACGGGAAGGGTTTTCATGGTCATGCCCTGAGAAGGGTTGTGCCCGAACCATAGCTTTTAAACTAGGGTGGAGTTCATAGCCAGAAGAACGGTTAGGTTTTGATGGTGGCTCAGGGAACTCACCCTTTGAAGCGGACCGGTATTGGATAGGAGTGGTTTTCATGGTGAAAAAGATAAAAGAAATATCTATTTTGTTTTTGTGAAAAGAAAGGATACAGATACGAGGATGAACTAGGTTCAAAGATATAGCAACCGTTCCCCGGCAACGGCGCCAGAAATGCTTGTTGGTATTTCTTAACGCAAACAGAAATAATCCGCAAGCGCACGGAATTACCGTTGTAGCATTTCACCCGGAAGTATTCAGGGTATCGTATTTTCCACAGGGAACGGAGGTACTCTTCTAGCTAGTTCGTCCAAGGACAACACAAGGGTAGAGTTGGTAGAGGTTGAGATGGATTCCTATGGTTTTAAGGTCTATGGATAGATAAACTCTACTTTTACTTGCTTACTTCGGGCACCGGCTTATACTTGGTCTGCCAAGTACCTCCGGCCTGTAGCTCTACGCCGAACCCGAACGTGGGGGATTACAAGGGACGGACAGGGCTGTCACCACCTGCCGCCTACCCCTCAACCGTGGGGAACGAGGCAAACGAAGGTAGACTCTAGCCTAGACACCACGTCTACGCTATCGACTACTACTCTAGCGGCGTACAGGGTGATCCGTCTTTATCAGGAGCCCTCTACTAGAGTATCCGCCACGGGGACGGACGACGAACCCGCAAGCAAATAAGAGTAAAGCTTAACTAGACAAAGACTTAATTCCATAAGAATCCCGAACACTCACTTAGCGAGATAGCCCATTGAGGTACAGGTGTTCGTCGAGGTACAAGTTGGGGAGACACCGACAAGCCCGGCGCTTCCCCGAGCTCTTCCTCACATCTCTCCCTTACTACTCTACTAGCTATCTAGGGCCTAAGCCCTTGGAGTGAAGCTCAAAGGTGGAGTGCTCTTGCTCTTGTGTGTTGTTTTGAAGGGTAGCTCCTCCTCTTCTTATATAGTGGAGTGAGGTCGGTTTGGTGTAGGAAAATTAGGAAACACCCGGGAACCGCCTATGCATGGCAGCATGCAACCGCCGTAGAAAGGTGGGACCGAGAAGAGGCGGTAGGGGTGCGGCCGCACCCAGGGTGCGGCCGCACCCTGGTTGGCTCGCCTCGCGACCGCCTTCGCGTGGTCGGTTCCTGGGTGGGCTTGGACCACTTCCACATCGGTGCTCGGCCCAAATTCTTCTTTGGAGTGGGCCTTTGCTTGATACTTTGGTATAGAATCTGCATTACGCTATCTCCCTTGCGCCTTTTGCTTGGTTTTGGTTATTTTCCACTTGTATTTGAATGTGTGACCTGAGCGGGCCCTGATTTGCCTAGCATTTGGCCTTCTCCTCTTGGGCTCATATTGGATGATGCTTTTGATGTGTATCATGTATGCTTTTGAGCCCATTTTCAGTGGTTTCCATAAATGCTCTCCTGCAAATGATGAATCACCAAAACTTGTGGAACTTGTTAGTTATAAGACCTAATTCTAAGTTTGGTGTTCATATGAATTGATTTTATATGAGAGTTGGCGGTTAGAAATGGGAGTTAAGGACCGCCAACATCTATATAGGTAGACTTGATCTCACACCCCGTTAGATAGAATTATAATTTCTACTAGGAGGCTGGTGTTGGCAGCGGAATATCAAGAGAAGACACGAATGCTAAGTGATCTTCTGTGGTCCAGTTAGCATGGATGCTAAGTGATCTTCCATGTAAAGCCCTTGATTTGGCCGTGTTTGAGCCCTTACTTATTATTAGCTGGATGATGTGATATCATCCGAAGTATTGAATTGGATGCTGTGTGATCATCCAAGCCTTGTGTATTTCCAGCCCCTGGGAAGCCATGGTAGAATTATATCGACATCTAAGGTCGCATACTTTCGGGTATGGGGTCTCGTTAGGTCTATTCTGTCCACTGATCATGGATGGGACTGTGCCTATCATGTGGGGAAAAGTGTACACCCTCTACAGAGCGTATTGAATCTATTCGAATAGCCACGTCCTTGGAATGGGCAACTGCTGGGATGAGGTCACTTATAATTAGATTTACTTTTATGTGTAATGAAACTGGACTAATGTGATTAATGAATCTTATTACTAACCCGGGAACTGGCGAGAATGGTAATACTCTCCTAGGGCCCTACCTTATATTCAACTAAACCATACACCGCACTATTTCCGCCTCCACCACCATCCACCACACAACCAAGCCTCCACCATCCACTCCATCAAACCCTATGGTTAGGGCTTGCTGAGTACGTTTGTACTCACCCGTTGTTGGCTCACAGACTTTGACGTTGAGGAAGACCGCAACGACGATGAAGAGACCTACCATGAAGACTAGGAGTCATGCGAGGATTACGGATCGTAGGAAGGAGTCTTAGTGCCTAGGGTTTCGACCGCGTTCAAGCATGCCTATGGATTATAGTGTCAGTACGCTACAGAATATCGCTGTAGTAGCTACCACCCTGCTGTAATAAAATGTCGCTTCCCGGCAATGGAACCCCGTTAGTCATGTAAAGCCTATGGCTATACCCTTCGGGCCACCATTGTAAGACCCTATTTTTAGATATCAGTAAAAGCTCGGTATTTTATCATATATCTGTGTGCTATTTCTGTTATCTTGTGCATACTTGTGTGTGATCTTGGCACAAGTACATGTGCACTAAGGACCCTCAAAATGAGGGGCCGACAGATATCCAACCTCGACCTCCTTTCTTCAGAGTTCATTATCCAATCCATCTTCTAGAAACAAGATGCTACTCAGATGCTGCGACTACTCCCGACCAACATCAACAAACATACAGACCAACTGGTCTTGGCATTTTCATCATCAATTCAGAAGAAGACAACAGGTTTACTATGTACATCAGAGCCAAAATGCAGAAGACCTCATCAGTTCTCATGTTTGAAGTAGCGGCTTTAGCTTTGGCAGCCTACATAAACAAGATCACCAACATCCAGGATCCAACTTTTCTCACTGACTATCAGCAGCTGGTTTCATTCTTCAACGATT
>JAHUYU010002137.1:0-19529 GCA_030439765.1 Tripidium arundinaceum | reverse complement strand
GTGCAGAGTTGGAGGGATTCAGTTAGCCGTGTTCGCGCTGTTGATGCAGCACAAGCGCCAAGATTGGATGGTAGGTTTTCTTGGCCTCAAGTTCTGGTGCGTCGTCTACTCGGTAAGTACAACGAACTGTGCTAGCTAGTGCAACCCGTAACATATCCGGACTTGGGTTTCCCATTTCAATTCAATGTCGTTTTGTTTTGAGTTTCAGGGAATTGCCTGCAGCGGCTTCACATTCTACATTCAGCTGTGGTCCACCCAGAAGAAAGGCCCCGTCTTCGTTACCATGTTTGATCCCTTAGCGGGCATCATGGCGGCCATGCTGGCCTATTTCATGTTCGGCGAAAACATATACATAGGAAGGTATATAATCTGCATATATAATTAATGGAATCCAACTCAACAAGTCTGGTGACAGTTTACCATCGTCAATAATCCACTAATGTTTATATGCAGCATAATAGGGGGTGATGTTGTGATTCTGGGCCTATACATGCTGTTGTGGGGAAAGGGCAAAGACCAAATAGACAACAAATCAAGCACGGAGCATGAGTCGGGGCGGGATGGCGACCAGTCGGAAGCAAGCTATGCTGCACCGTGAAGCGCCGTAGAGGGATCATACAGCGCTCAGGGTAGCAACCAAATAAATCTTAAGGTCATCATGAGATCTGGGAAAATGATAACATCATTAGAAGTAAATTGATTATGATTATAGGGCGTGTTTGGATCCTTACAATAGTTAGCTGCTAAACATTAGTCGAGGATCTATTTGTTGGATCCTCAGTTAATAAGCCCAGCTAATAGTATATGCATGTCTTGCCTACCACCAAGTTAATAATTAGCTATTACTCCCTCCGTTCCCATCTACCCGGCGTACAAGGCCTAATCACATGTACCAAGACGTTCATCGAAACACGCGAAGCCTATTAACTCACTAGCTAGTGCGTGCCGTTAGAGGACGCCATCCCCCTCACTAGCCAGGCCTCGTTTAGATGGGTGAATTGGGGGAGAAAAACACTGTATCAGAATTCCTGTAGCATTTCGTTTGTATTTGGTAAAAATTATCCAAATTTTGACTAACTAGGCTTAAAATGTTCGTCTCGCAAAGTACAACAAACTGTGTAATTAGTTTTTGATTTCATCAACATTTAGTACTCCATGCATTTGCCGACATTTTGATGTGACGGGAAATCTTCTTTTTGCATAGTAAAATTTGGGAGGAGAATAGGGGAACTAAACAAGGCCCCAGTGTATGCAGCGACGTATTAACTCACTAGCTAGCGCATTCAGCGACGCTTTAGCACTGGCTCGTGCATGCAGATGACTTGGTACTCCCGTGCGCCTGCTATTGTGGCCAAATTAAAAAAAATGTGTGTACGCCTGGTATACAGGAACGGAGGGAGTAGTTGATTTCTCCTATCTAACACAACTAATAATTAGTTGGGTGGATTCAAACTGGGCCATGTAAAATTTAATCTTGGTGTGTAGCATTATATTCTCACTTCGACCTTGGGGACTGCACCCCCACAACTTGGTCCGGCCTCTTGGTAAAACTTGTTACTCTTGTATGCAAGTGTCTCGGCCTCTTGGTAAAACTTGCGACGTGCATGTGTTTATATGGTTGTGACAGACACCGTCATATATATTATAGAAAAAAAGTAAGATTGTTTGGATGTTTAAAGTAAGATGTAGTTTTATATACATGTAATGGCCGGCAAACAACATATGAAAATACCTTTGGGTCCCGCTACAAATAGATGAACGAGATTAGTCCGGTGATGACTACAGTAGACAGTACTGTACATGATGACATGAACATGATGAACGAGATTAGTCCGCGGTGATGTACTCATAGAATACGACCGAACCGTCTCCAAAGTCACAAACATTCACGCATGGACCGGTCCAACAGTAAGCAGGGATCGACTGCGAATTCACGAACCGTAGAAACAAGGCAATGAGAAGCTAGAGAACACTTGCTGAATACCCATTTCCGTGAGGGCAAGAGAGACTCGATCCAAGTGAGAGTTCACGGTTGGATCGGTGTACGTAGTTATATATATGTTATATGGTCTAGATAGGGAGTTCGTTCATGTGCCTTCGTTACGACCCTTGCATCGACTTCAAACTTCAGAATTTGAACTCAAATGGACCGCGCCGATCAACAGTTTGAAAATTAAACCGTGTAAATAGGCTTTGACCAGAGAACAAAATTTTGAAGTCTCGAAAATGGTGTACTTGCTAGTAATTGACTAATAGGTGAATTGTGACCCGGTCCATAATAATGTACTGGTATGTTTGTTCGGCCATGCATTGTCAGACATATGGGAAACGAACTCTATAAAAGGAAGCCATCATGCATGCTTCCCTCCAACAAACCAAAACACTTTGACGCTTTCTTCACGTACGTACATATACTTCTCACTATAGCTAGCTAGCAAAGTATAGCAACAACGCACACCTAGCCCTAGCTCGTTTGCAATCAAACGTAGCATCGACATGGCATCGACGACTGCGGCAACGATGGTGAAGGCGGTGGTGGTGGCCGTGTTGCTGATGCAATGCTGCGACGTGATCCTCTCGGCGAGGCCGTTGCTGAATGCGGCGGCAGGGACGGACGGCGGGTGGCAGCTGGGGCAGGTGCTAGACAAGGGGGGCAACGGGTCGCCAAGCGACCCCGGCAACGGCAACTGCGACTATACGAAACCCGGGAACCCCGGCTGCCCATCGTCGTAGATTGCTGCTCTCGGGTGCCGCCCCGGCCCATGCATCTTCGTTCGTTGTTCAATTCCAAGGAAAAATGGTTTTGTAAGCTATTTATATGTAGGTCGATAAGATATTTGGTTTAGTTAGAACAGACAATTTGCGACAATAAATCAGCCTCTGACATAGCTCGACTTGCAATCAGCAAGTTGCACCGTCTTTGATTAGCTTGGTGATACAAGGCAACAACTTAGATTATTGATTTTAGGCTTACAATAATATAAAGGTCCCAATTGCACCTATGTTTGTATTCTTTCTCCAAATATTTAATGTCTTAATAGAAAAAGACGATGTTTTGTTGTCTCTGTCTTCTGTTACTATTAATAATTGCAGGCTCTAACAGAGCATCCATATGTTTATCCTCATAAGAGTACACTAGAAAAAGGATAAATCTAAAACCCTCGTCTCAACTCTCAAGTGAAGCCCCTACCGCTAGTGCCATCATGTCATTTGTGCGTGACCCAGAGAGAGTCTAGTTTTAGCATTGGTCCTTGGAGCTCGCAACTCAGTTAGCGTGTGTTTGGTTTTGAACCAAGTGGAATGGGTTGGTTTCACCCCACTTTCTTGGGTTAGGTTGAATCCATCTCATGTTTGGTTAGAGGGATGGAGTTATCCTAGATTTCTATTTGGTTCGAAGGCAAATGGATGTGGATTGAGGATTCTAGCATGTGGGCCCAGCCTTTCTCTTTCTCTTCCTTCTTCCCCTACCTTTCTTCTCTCCCGACGCAATCACGCAAACGCCACCGGCTCCGCGCCCGATACCGCTCTGCCATGATGACGTGCAGCCCGCTCCATCCCCAACACTATGGCCCCGAGTGCCACCATCGCAGCTCTACCCCGAGCTTGCTCCCATGCACTGCCCGGTGATCCGCCGTGCCCTCCCGGAGCTCCGCCCGACCTTGACATCGAACACCGACCGCTATCACCTCCGGAGCTCTGCCTCGACCTCACTCGTGGAGCCTCAAGCATCGTGCCCTTGCAGCTTAGGCCTGGAGCACCTACCCACATGCTTGAGGAAAACGAACGGTTTCTCTGTTTTGGAGGAAACAGATGAACCCGCATATTAAGGGCATTTTCCCTACTAGGATGAACTCAACCCTTAATTTGGAATCCAAAACAAACACCTGCAAAAAAGGGTCTGATCCAACCTAACCCAGTTCAACCCTCGAACCAAACACAGGCTAATACAACATGAGAGGCTGCATCGGATGGGTATGTTGAGCTTATCCGACCCCAGCCCTAGGAGTGTGCCAATGGAAGAAGAAAGGTAGGGGAAGAAGGAAGAGAAAGAGAAAGGCTGGGCCCACATGCTAGAATCCTCAATCCACATCCATTTGCCTTCGAACCAAATAGAAATCTAGGATAACTCCATCCCTCTAACCAAACATGAGATGGATTCAACCTAACCCAAGAAAGTGGGGTGAAACCAACCCATTCCACTTGGTTCAAAACCAAACACACGCTAACTGAGTTGCGAGCTCCAAGGACCAATGCTAAAACTAGACTCTCTCTGGGTCACGCACAAATGACATGATGGCACTAGCGGTAGGGGCTTCACTTGAGAGTTGAGACGAGGGTTTTAGATTTATCCTTTTTCTAGTGTACTCTTATGAGGATAAACATATGGATGCTCTGTTAGAGCCTGCAATTATTAATAGTAACAGAAGACAGAGACAACAAAACATCGTCTTTTTCTATTAAGACATTAAATATTTGGAGAAAGAATACAAACATAGGTGCAATTGGGACCTTTATATTATTGTAAGCCTAAAATCAATAATCTAAGTTGTTGCCTTGTATCACCAAGCTAATCAAAGACGGTGCAACTTGCTGATTGCAAGTCGAGCTATGTCAGAGGCTGATTTATTGTCGCAAATTGTCTGTTCTAACTAAACCAAATATCTTATCGACCTACATATAAATAGCTTACAAAACCATTTTTCCTTGGAATTGAACAACGAACGAAGATGCATGGGCCGGGGCGGCACCCGAGAGCAGCAATCTACGACGATGGGCAGCCGGGGTTCCCGGGTTTCGTATAGTCGCAGTTGCCGTTGCCGGGGTCGCTTGGCGACCCGTTGCCCCCCTTGTCTAGCACCTGCCCCAGCTGCCACCCGCCGTCCGTCCCTGCCGCCGCATTCAGCAACGGCCTCGCCGAGAGGATCACGTCGCAGCATTGCATCAGCAACACGGCCACCACCACCGCCTTCACCATCGTTGCCGCAGTCGTCGATGCCATGTCGATGCTACGTTTGATTGCAAACGAGCTAGGGCTAGGTGTGCGTTGTTGCTATACTTTGCTAGCTAGCTATAGTGAGAAGTATATGTACGTACGTGGAAGAAAGCGTCAAAGTGTTTTGGTTTGTTGGAGGGAAGCATGCATGATGGCTTCCTTTTATAGAGTTCGTTTCCCATATGTCTGACAATGCATGGCCGAACAAACATACCAGTACATTATTATGGACCGGGTCACAATTCACCTATTAGTCAATTACTAGCAAGTACACCATTTTCGAGACTTCAAAATTTTGTTCTCTGGTCAAAGCCTATTTACACGGTTTAATTTTCAAACTGTTGATCGGCGCGGTCCATTTGAGTTCAAATTCTGAAGTTTGAAGTCGATGCAAGGGTCGTAACGAAGGCACATGAACGAACTCCCTATCTAGACCATATAACATATATATAACTACGTACACCGATCCAACCGTGAACTCTCACTTGGATCGAGTCTCTCTTGCCCTCACGGAAATGGGTATTCAGCAAGTGTTCTCTAGCTTCTCATTGCCTTGTTTCTACGGTTCGTGAATTCGCAGTCGATCCCTGCTTACTGTTGGACCGGTCCATGCGTGAATGTTTGTGACTTTGGAGACGGTTCGGTCGTATTCTATGAGTACATCACCGCGGACTAATCTCGTTCATCATGTTCATGTCATCATGTACAGTACTGTCTACTGTAGTCATCACCGGACTAATCTCGTTCATCTATTTGTAGCGGGACCCAAAGGTATTTTCATATGTTGTTTGCCGGCCATTACATGTATATAAAACTACATCTTACTTTAAACATCCAAACAATCTTACTTTTTTTCTATAATATATATGACGGTGTCTGTCACAACCATATAAACACATGCACGTCGCAAGTTTTACCAAGAGGCCGAGACACTTGCATACAAGAGTAACAAGTTTTACAAGAGGCCGGACCAAGTTGTGGGGGTGCAGTCCCCAAGGTCGAAGTGAGAATATAATGCTACACACCAAGATTAAATTTTACATGGCCCAGTTTGAATCCACCCAACTAATTATTAGTTGTGTTAGATAGGAGAAATCAACTACTCCCTCCGTTCCTGTATACCAGGCGTACACACATTTTTTTTAATTTGGCCACAATAGCAGGCGCACGGGAGTACCAAGTCATCTGCATGCACGAGCCAGTGCTAAAGCGTCGCTGAATGCGCTAGCTAGTGAGTTAATACGTCGCTGCATACACTGGGGCCTTGTTTAGTTCCCCTATTCTCCTCCCAAATTTTACTATGCAAAAAGAAGATTTCCCGTCACATCAAATGTCGGCAAATGCATGGAGTACTAAATGTTGATGAAATCAAAAACTAATTACACAGTTTTGTTGTACTTTGCGAGACGAACATTTTAAGCCTAGTTAGTCAAAATTTGGATAATTTTTACCAAATACAAACGAAATGCTACAGGAATTCTGATACAGTGTTTTTCTCCCCCAATTCACCCATCTAAACGAGGCCTGGCTAGTGAGGGGGATGGCGTCCTCTAACGGCACGCACTAGCTAGTGAGTTAATAGGCTTCGCGTGTTTCGATGAACGTCTTGGTACATGTGATTAGGCCTTGTACGCCGGGTAGATGGGAACGGAGGGAGTAATAGCTAATTATTAACTTGGTGGTAGGCAAGACATGCATATACTATTAGCTGGGCTTATTAACTGAGGATCCAACAAATAGATCCTCGACTAATGTTTAGCAGCTAACTATTGTAAGGATCCAAACACGCCCTATAATCATAATCAATTTACTTCTAATGATGTTATCATTTTCCCAGATCTCATGATGACCTTAAGATTTATTTGGTTGCTACCCTGAGCGCTGTATGATCCCTCTACGGCGCTTCACGGTGCAGCATAGCTTGCTTCCGACTGGTCGCCATCCCGCCCCGACTCATGCTCCGTGCTTGATTTGTTGTCTATTTGGTCTTTGCCCTTTCCCCACAACAGCATGTATAGGCCCAGAATCACAACATCACCCCCTATTATGCTGCATATAAACATTAGTGGATTATTGACGATGGTAAACTGTCACCAGACTTGTTGAGTTGGATTCCATTAATTATATATGCAGATTATATACCTTCCTATGTATATGTTTTCGCCGAACATGAAATAGGCCAGCATGGCCGCCATGATGCCCGCTAAGGGATCAAACATGGTAACGAAGACGGGGCCTTTCTTCTGGGTGGACCACAGCTGAATGTAGAATGTGAAGCCGGCAGGCAATTCCCTGAAACTCAAAACAAAACGACATTGAATTGAAATGGGAAACCCAAGTCCGGATATGTTACGGGTTGCACTAGCTAGCACAGTTCGTTGTACTTACCGAGTAGACGACGCACCAGAACTTGAGGCCAAGAAAACCTACCATCCAATCTTGGCGCTTGTGCTGCATCAACAGCGCGAACACGGCTAACTGAATCCCTCCAACTCTGCACATCCATGCCGTTAGCGAACAATGGGCTGGGTACCGCTTGATTGAGGACGCCTGTAATACATGCATATCATTAATTCGTTCTAATGTCTTCTGGGTCTTCTATAATATACTAATATTATCTCGCGGCGAAATTCAAAATTCTTTTAATAATTAGGTATCTCTCTCCACTTTTCTGCATAACTCCTTGCAAACATTAAAATTCAACAAAGCTCATGGAATTCGTCAGATAACACCCTAGTCTTCTATGTTTTCATATATTTTAACCATTCTCTCATGTTTATTTCACTATATATTGTTGACGTTAATGACCGTCAACAATTGTGATGATTCTTTTTCCTATATATGCTCATTTCTTTATTAATACTCCTCCGTCCCAAAATAAGTGATGTTTTAGGTTTGTCTTAAGTCAAACCATTTCAAGTTTGACTAAATAGGTAGTATATGAAAATATATTTCATGATAAATTTGACCACTTATTTGGTATCATAAACATTAATTAGTAGTTTTTGTATAAACTTTGTCAAACTTGAAAATTTTGACTTAAGACAAACCCAAAAAGCATCACTTATTTTGGGACAGAGGGAGTATAATACATGGCATCCTGTTGTGTTACCAAAGATATTTATTTCTATAAAATATTTCGGGTATCCACTAGGAATATCTTTAACAGTGGGATTACCTAACACTTTGCTGCCACCCAGCTAGTGATGGTCAATGGCGGCAGCCCGAAGTGCCTATACATATAAACCGCAGAGGTTGGTGTTGGTGGTAGCACAACTGATCGATTCAAGTGGATGAGAGAACATTTTGTACTGCATGTACTCGGGACCGGGGAGTAGTATTGCATAGCTAGCTGTCCGATCTAGAAGGCAAAAATGGCTCGTAGATTCGTAGGGTTCATGGGACGGGAGGGTAGTGCGGAGTAGTACTAGGTACGTACCGCACCTGGTGATGATCCTGGCGCAGTTGTGCTTCGCGCTCGTATCCTTTATCACCGAGGCCACCATGGACATGGAGCTCAACTCCTACGTCTACGTGACGTACAGGCATCTTCTCGTCGCTGTTCTCATCTGGCCTTTTGCCTATACTTTGAGATGTAAGATCGATCGATCAATTCTTCAAGTTAAAGTAACGATGTGCAGTTGTTCTCTCATTATATATTCTGTCTCCCGTGTGTATATACACCTCCTTGTCTCTGTTTGTTGTTGTTGTTGTTGTTTGTACATGCAGGGGGTTGAGGCCTAAAATGACATTCATGCTGTTCCTGGAGATATTTGTACTGTCGCTTCTAGTCTAGGGTAATAAAGGGCAAGATCAATGAGAAGAGTACAAGATCACGTGTATTATTGTAGCTTTTTTAAAGAAAAAAATCCTTAAGAGAAATGGTTTTTTAGTGAGTTTATTAATTAAGATCGCCTAGCTGCTTGTTTGTCTTGCAGGGTGAGCTTAGGTCCTAACTTGTACTTCGCGAGCTTAGAGTACACATCTCCAGCATTTGTCACTTCTAATCGTCCCTTCAATAACTTTTGTCATCGCTATCATCCTCAGGTCGCCGGTGATACTACATACCCTTTCTGTCCTTGTAAAAAATTAATTTTGACAACTGATGATCTTGATGATGAGCTGATCGAATATAATCAGAGATAAAGTTTCATAGTTTGATGATGACTCTCATTCGATCATCCTAGTTTCAGGATGGAGATTGTAGATGCCAAGAGCCTACGAGGGATGGTCAAAGTTGTTGGGACGGTCGTATCGCTCACCGGGGCGGCCACGATGACTCTGTACAAAGGAGAAGCAATAACGAGCCACACTGGAAGACACCCATACACATACCGGGCAGCAGCGTCGTGCGTCACAGTTGGTGGTGAGGACCAATCCTCGCATTGGCCAGCTGCTTATGTTGGTCCATCTGGTTCATTTTATAGGTACATAGGTGCCAACAAGGCAACAACATCTCCGATCTAGCTCAAATCAGTAGCTAGCTTTTTAAGATACATACATATAAGACATTAAGATGAATTAATGATATGCACACTACTACAAAAAAAAAATTTAGGAGACACATGAAAATGCAGGTCGGAGGCGGTTGGGCCGGCGGCCCGCCTCGGTTAATCGAGGCTGGCCCGCCAGCCCAGCAACCGCCTCGGTTAATAGGTTAACGGAGGCAGGCCACCTAAAACGACCACCTCCGTTAATCCTCCATTAACCTGCCTCTGTTAATGTAAGGGATCAAAGTGTTTAAAAAGCTAGCTACTGCTTATGTTGGTCCATCTGGTTCATTTTACAGGTACATAGGTGCCAACAAGGCAACAACATTCTCTGATCCAGCCCAAATCAGTAGCTAGCTTTTTAAGATACATACATACTCCCTGCGACCCTGCATATCGAATTTAGAAGTCGTTTTGGATAAGGTTTTGGTCAAACATTGAGAATATAAATCATCAATAACTTTTAAGTTGTTGAGTTTGCAAATGTAAAAATTATAGGCAAATGTAAAAATTATATGAATAGATTTGTCTTGAAAAATACTTTCATAAAAGTATACCTATATCACTTCTCCATAAATATTTTTTATAAAAACAAGAGGTCATAGTTGTGTTTTGGAGACCGTGTCACTGTCCTAAACGACTTCTAAATCCGATACGAAGGGAGTATAAGACATTAAGACGAATTAATGATATGCATGTATTACAGGCGTCCTCAATCAAGCGGTACCCAGCCCATTGTTCGCTAACGGCATGGATGTGCAGAGTTGGAGGGATTCAGTTAGCCGTGTTCGCGCTGTTGATGCAGCACAAGCGCCAAGATTGGATGGTAGGTTTTCTTGGCCTCAAGTTCTGGTGCGTCGTCTACTCGGTAAGTACAACGAACTGTGCTAGCTAGTGCAACCCGTAACATATCCGGACTTGGGTTTCCCATTTCAATTCAATGTCGTTTTGTTTTGAGTTTCAGGGAATTGCCTGCAGCGGCTTCACATTCTACATTCAGCTGTGGTCCACCCAGAAGAAAGGCCCCGTCTTCGTTACCATGTTTGATCCCTTAGCGGGCATCATGGCGGCCATGCTGGCCTATTTCATGTTCGGCGAAAACATATACATAGGAAGGTATATAATCTGCATATATAATTAATGGAATCCAACTCAACAAGTCTGGTGACAGTTTACCATCGTCAATAATCCACTAATGTTTATATGCAGCATAATAGGGGGTGATGTTGTGATTCTGGGCCTATACATGCTGTTGTGGGGAAAGGGCAAAGACCAAATAGACAACAAATCAAGCACGGAGCATGAGTCGGGGCGGGATGGCGACCAGTCGGAAGCAAGCTATGCTGCACCGTGAAGCGCCGTAGAGGGATCATACAGCGCTCAGGGTAGCAACCAAATAAATCTTAAGGTCATCATGAGATCTGGGAAAATGATAACATCATTAGAAGTAAATTGATTATGATTATAGGGCGTGTTTGGATCCTTACAATAGTTAGCTGCTAAACATTAGTCGAGGATCTATTTGTTGGATCCTCAGTTAATAAGCCCAGCTAATAGTATATGCATGTCTTGCCTACCACCAAGTTAATAATTAGCTATTACTCCCTCCGTTCCCATCTACCCGGCGTACAAGGCCTAATCACATGTACCAAGACGTTCATCGAAACACGCGAAGCCTATTAACTCACTAGCTAGTGCGTGCCGTTAGAGGACGCCATCCCCCTCACTAGCCAGGCCTCGTTTAGATGGGTGAATTGGGGGAGAAAAGTTATTGAAGGGACGATTAGAAGTGACAAATGCTGGAGATGTGTACTCTAAGCTCGCGAAGTACAAGTTAGGACCTAAGCTCACCCTGCAAGACAAACAAGCAGCTAGGCGATCTTAATTAATAAACTCACTAAAAAAACCATTTCTCTTAAGGATTTTTTTCTTTAAAAAAGCTACAATAATACACGTGATCTTGTACTCTTCTCATTGATCTTGCCCTTTATTACCCTAGACTAGAAGCGACAGTACAAATATCTCCAGGAACAGCATGAATGTCATTTTAGGCCTCAACCCCCTGCATGTACAAACAACAACAACAACAACAAACAGAGACAAGGAGGTGTATATACACACGGGAGACAGAATATATAATGAGAGAACAACTGCACATCGTTACTTTAACTTGAAGAATTGATCGATCGATCTTACATCTCAAAGTATAGGCAAAAGGCCAGATGAGAACAGCGACGAGAAGATGCCTGTACGTCACGTAGACGTAGGAGTTGAGCTCCATGTCCATGGTGGCCTCGGTGATAAAGGATACGAGCGCGAAGCACAACTGCGCCAGGATCATCACCAGGTGCGGTACGTACCTAGTACTACTCCGCACTACCCCTCCCGTCCCATGAACCCTACGAATCTACGAGCCATTTTTGCCTTCTAGATCGGACAGCTAGCTATGCAATACTACTCCCCGGTCCCGAGTACATGCAGTACAAAATGTTCTCTCATCCACTTGAATCGATCAGTTGTGCTACCACCAACACCAACCTCTGCGGTTTATATGTATAGGCACTTCGGGCTGCCGCCATTGACCATCACTAGCTGGGTGGCAGCAAAGTGTTAGGTAATCCCACTGTTAAAGATATTCCTAGTGGATACCCGAAATATTTTATAGAAATAAATATCTTTGGTAACACAACAGGATGCCATGTATTATACTCCCTCTGTCCCAAAATAAGTGATGCTTTGGGTTTGTCTTAAGTCAAAAATTTTCAAGTTTGACAAAGTTTATACAAAAACTACTAATTAATGTTTATGATACCAAATAAGTGGTCAAATTTATCATGAAATATATTTTCATATACTACCTATTTAGTCAAACTTGAAATGGTTTGACTTAAGACAAACCTAAAACATCACTTATTTTGGGACGGAGGAGTATTAATAAAGAAATGAGCATATATAGGAAAAAGAATCATCACAATTGTTGACGGTCATTAACGTCAACAATATATAGTGAAATAAACATGAGAGAATGGTTAAAATATATGAAAACATAGAAGACTAGGGTGTTATCTGACGAATTCCATGAGCTTTGTTGAATTTTAATGTTTGCAAGGAGTTATGCAGAAAAGTGGAGAGAGATACCTAATTATTAAAAGAATTTTTGAAATTTCGCCGCGAGATAATATTAGTATATTATAGAAGACCCCAGAAGACATTAGAACGAAGCGGAGGTCGAGTGCCTGCCAGATAGGGCCGGCTGGCCAGGGGGGTGGCCGGGCCTTCTCCCCCCTTCTCGAGCTTCTAGAGTATTCTTCTACCGACCTTGAGGATCAATTCTAGCTCTACGTGAAGTTGATTTAATCCAATGGCTCGCGTGCGTCCCACCGGGGTATAAATACATGGGCAGACCCCCCTTGAAGGCATCAAGTCATTTGAAGATTAGTTCATCCGGAGCCAGAAACCCTAGATCATCAGAGTTTCTCTAGTTCATAGCTTTAGCATAGTTAGATCAGGTCTAGAGGAAGTCAAGCTGAGTCAACCTAGCTTGGATTCTCGATCGTTGGCGAGCGTGGAGTTTTGGTAATGTTCTAGTTTTCCGCTCTTATTGTATTTCTGTCTTTGCACAATTATTGCAAAGACAGAAATACAATAAGAGCGGAAAACTAGAACATTACCAAAACTCCACGCTCGCCAACGATCGAGAATCCAAGCTAGGTTGACTCAGCTTGACTTCCTCTAGACCTGATCTAACTATGCTAAAGCTATGAACTAGAGAAACTCTGATGATCTAGGGTTTCTGGCTCCGGATGAACTAATCTTCAAATGACTTGATGCCTTCAAGGGGGGTCTGCCCATGTATTTATACCCCGGTGGGACGCACGCGAGCCATTGGATTAAATCAACTTCACGTAGAGCTAGAATTGATCCTCAAGGTCGGTAGAAGAATACTCTAGAAGCTCGAGAAGGGGGGAGAAGGCCCGGCCACCCCCCTGGCCAGCCGGCCCTATCTGGCAGGCACTCGACCTCCGCTTCGTTCTAATGTCTTCTGGGGTCTTCTATAATATACTAATATTATCTCGCGGCGAAATTTCAAAAATTCTTTTAATAATTAGGTATCTCTCTCCACTTTTCTGCATAACTCCTTGCAAACATTAAAATTCAACAAAGCTCATGGAATTCGTCAGATAACACCCTAGTCTTCTATGTTTTCATATATTTTAACCATTCTCTCATGTTTATTTCACTATATATTGTTGACGTTAATGACCGTCAACAATTGTGATGATTCTTTTTCCTATATATGCTCATTTCTTTATTAATACTCCTCCGTCCCAAAATAAGTGATGTTTTAGGTTTGTCTTAAGTCAAACCATTTCAAGTTTGACTAAATAGGTAGTATATGAAAATATATTTCATGATAAATTTGACCACTTATTTGGTATCATAAACATTAATTAGTAGTTTTTGTATAAACTTTGTCAAACTTGAAAATTTTTGACTTAAGACAAACCCAAAGCATCACTTATTTTGGGACAGAGGGAGTATAATACATGGCATCCTGTTGTGTTACCAAAGATATTTATTTCTATAAAATATTTCGGGTATCCACTAGGAATATCTTTAACAGTGGGATTACCTAACACTTTGCTGCCACCCAGCTAGTGATGGTCAATGGCGGCAGCCCGAAGTGCCTATACATATAAACCGCAGAGGTTGGTGTTGGTGGTAGCACAACTGATCGATTCAAGTGGATGAGAGAACATTTTGTACTGCATGTACTCGGGACGGGGAGTAGTATTGCATAGCTAGCTGTCCGATCTAGAAGGCAAAAATGGCTCGTAGATTCGTAGGGTTCATGGGACGGGAGGGGTAGTGCGGAGTAGTACTAGGTACGTACCGCACCTGGTGATGATCCTGGCGCAGTTGTGCTTCGCGCTCGTATCCTTTATCACCGAGGCCACCATGGACATGGAGCTCAACTCCTACGTCTACGTGACGTACAGGCATCTTCTCGTCGCTGTTCTCATCTGGCCTTTTGCCTATACTTTGAGATGTAAGATCGATCGATCAATTCTTCAAGTTAAAGTAACGATGTGCAGTTGTTCTCTCATTATATATTCTGTCTCCCGTGTGTATATACACCTCCTTGTCTCTGTTTGTTGTTGTTGTTGTTGTTTGTACATGCAGGGGGTTGAGGCCTAAAATGACATTCATGCTGTTCCTGGAGATATTTGTACTGTCGCTTCTAGTCTAGGGTAATAAAGGGCAAGATCAATGAGAAGAGTACAAGATCACGTGTATTATTGTAGCTTTTTTAAAGAAAAAAATCCTTAAGAGAAATGGTTTTTTTAGTGAGTTTATTAATTAAGATCGCCTAGCTGCTTGTTTGTCTTGCAGGGTGAGCTTAGGTCCTAACTTGTACTTCGCGAGCTTAGAGTACACATCTCCAGCATTTGTACTTACCGAGTAGACGACGCACCAGAACTTGAGGCCAAGAAAACCTACCATCCAATCTTGGCGCTTGTGCTGCATCAACAGCGCGAACACGGCTAACTGAATCCCTCCAACTCTGCACATCCATGCCGTTAGCGAACAATGGGCTGGGTACCGCTTGATTGAGGACGCCTGTAATACATGCATATCATTAATTCGTCTTAATGTCTTATACTCCCTTCGTATCGGATTTAGAAGTCGTTTAGGACAGTGACACGGTCTCCAAAACACAACTATGACCTCTTGTTTTTATAAAAAATATTTATGGAGAAGTGATATAGGTATACTTTTATGAAAGTATTTTTCAAGACAAATCTATTCATATAATTTTTACATTTGCCTATAATTTTTACATTTGCAAACTCAACAACTTAAAAGTTATTGATGATTTATATTCTCAATGTTTGACCAAAACCTTATCCAAAACGACTTCTAAATTCGATATGCAGGGTCGCAGGGAGTATGTATGTATCTTAAAAAGCTAGCTACTGATTTGGGCTGGATCAGAGAATGTTGTTGCCTTGTTGGCACCTATGTACCTGTAAAATGAACCAGATGGACCAACATAAGCAGTAGCTAGCTTTTTAAACACTTTGATCCCTTACATTAACAGAGGCAGGTTAATGGAGGATTAACGGAGGTGGTCGTTTTAGGTGGCCTGCCTCCGTTAACCTATTAACCGAGGCGGTTGCTGGGCTGGCGGGCCAGCCTCGATTAACCGAGGCGGGCCGCCGGCCCAACCGCCTCCGACCTGCATTTTCATGTGTCTCCTAAATTTTTTTTTTGTAGTAGTGTGCATATCATTAATTCATCTTAATGTCTTATATGTATGTATCTTAAAAAGCTAGCTACTGATTTGAGCTAGATCGGAGATGTTGTTGCCTTGTTGGCACCTATGTACCTATAAAATGAACCAGATGGACCAACATAAGCAGCTGGCCAATGCGAGGATTGGTCCTCACCACCAACTGTGACGCACGACGCTGCTGCCCGGTATGTGTATGGGTGTCTTCCAGTGTGGCTCGTTATTGCTTCTCCTTTGTACAGAGTCATCGTGGCCGCCCCGGTGAGCGATACGACCGTCCCAACAACTTTGACCATCCCTCGTAGGCTCTTGGCATCTACAATCTCCATCCTGAAACTAGGATGATCGAATGAGAGTCATCATCAAACTATGAAACTTTATCTCTGATTATATTCGATCAGCTCATCATCAAGATCATCAGTTGTCAAAATTAATTTTTTACAAGGACAGAAAGGGTATGTAGTATCACCGGCGACCTGAGGATGATAGCGATGACAAAAGTTATTGAAGGGACGATTAGAAGTGACAAATGCTGGAGATGTGTACTCTAAGCTCGCGAAGTACAAGTTAGGACCTAAGCTCACCCTGCAAGACAAACAAGCAGCTAGGCGATCTTAATTAATAAACTCACTAAAAAAAACCATTTCTCTTAAGGATTTTTTTCTTTAAAAAAGCTACAATAATACACGTGATCTTGTACTCTTCTCATTGATCTTGCCCTTTATTACCCTAGACTAGAAGCGACAGTACAAATATCTCCAGGAACAGCATGAATGTCATTTTAGGCCTCAACCCCCTGCATGTACAAACAACAACAACAACAACAAACAGAGACAAGGAGGTGTATATACACACGGGAGACAGAATATATAATGAGAGAACAACTGCACATCGTTACTTTAACTTGAAGAATTGATCGATCGATCTTACATCTCAAAGTATAGGCAAAAGGCCAGATGAGAACAGCGACGAGAAGATGCCTGTACGTCACGTAGACGTAGGAGTTGAGCTCCATGTCCATGGTGGCCTCGGTGATAAAGGATACGAGCGCGAAGCACAACTGCGCCAGGATCATCACCAGGTGCGGTACGTACCTAGTACTACTCCGCACTACCCCTCCCGTCCCATGAACCCTACGAATCTACGAGCCATTTTTGCCTTCTAGATCGGACAGCTAGCTATGCAATACTACTCCCCGGTCCCGAGTACATGCAGTACAAAATGTTCTCTCATCCACTTGAATCGATCAGTTGTGCTACCACCAACACCAACCTCTGCGGTTTATATGTATAGGCACTTCGGGCTGCCGCCATTGACCATCACTAGCTGGGTGGCAGCAAAGTGTTAGGTAATCCCACTGTTAAAGATATTCCTAGTGGATACCCGAAATATTTTATAGAAATAAATATCTTTGGTAACACAACAGGATGCCATGTATTATACTCCCTCTGTCCCAAAATAAGTGATGCTTTGGGTTTGTCTTAAGTCAAAAATTTTCAAGTTTGACAAAGTTTATACAAAAACTACTAATTAATGTTTATGATACCAAATAAGTGGTCAAATTTATCATGAAATATATTTTCATATACTACCTATTTAGTCAAACTTGAAATGGTTTGACTTAAGACAAACCTAAAACATCACTTATTTTGGGACGGAGGAGTATTAATAAAGAAATGAGCATATATAGGAAAAAGAATCATCACAATTGTTGACGGTCATTAACGTCAACAATATATAGTGAAATAAACATGAGAGAATGGTTAAAATATATGAAAACATAGAAGACTAGGGTGTTATCTGACGAATTCCATGAGCTTTGTTGAATTTTAATGTTTGCAAGGAGTTATGCAGAAAAGTGGAGAGAGATACCTAATTATTAAAAGAATTTTTGAAATTTCGCCGCGAGATAATATTAGTATATTATAGAAGACCCCAGAAGACATTAGAACGAAGCGGAGGTCGAGTGCCTGCCAGATAGGGCCGGCTGGCCAGGGGGGTGGCCGGGCCTTCTCCCCCCTTCTCGAGCTTCTAGAGTATTCTTCTACCGACCTTGAGGATCAATTCTAGCTCTACGTGAAGTTGATTTAATCCAATGGCTCGCGTGCGTCCCACCGGGGTATAAATACATGGGCAGACCCCCCTTGAAGGCATCAAGTCATTTGAAGATTAGTTCATCCGGAGCCAGAAACCCTAGATCATCAGAGTTTCTCTAGTTCATAGCTTTAGCATAGTTAGATCAGGTCTAGAGGAAGTCAAGCTGAGTCAACCTAGCTTGGATTCTCGATCGTTGGCGAGCGTGGAGTTTTGGTAATGTTCTAGTTTTCCGCTCTTATTGTATTTCTGTCTTTGCAATAATTGTGCAAAGACAGAAATACAATAAGAGCGGAAAACTAGAACATTACCAAAACTCCACGCTCGCCAACGATCGAGAATCCAAGCTAGGTTGACTCAGCTTGACTTCCTCTAGACCTGATCTAACTATGCTAAAGCTATGAACTAGAGAAACTCTGATGATCTAGGGTTTCTGGCTCCGGATGAACTAATCTTCAAATGACTTGATGCCTTCAAGGGGGGTCTGCCCATGTATTTATACCCCGGTGGGACGCACGCGAGCCATTGGATTAAATCAACTTCACGTAGAGCTAGAATTGATCCTCAAGGTCGGTAGAAGAATACTCTAGAAGCTCGAGAAGGGGGGAGAAGGCCCGGCCACCCCCCTGGCCAGCCGGCCCTATCTGGCAGGCACTCGACCTCCGCTTCGTTCTAATGTCTTCTGGGGTCTTCTATAATATACTAATATTATCTCGCGGCGAAATTTCAAAAATTCTTTTAATAATTAGGTATCTCTCTCCACTTTTTCTGCATAACTCCTTGCAAACATTAAAATTCAACAAAGCTCATGGAATTCGTCAGATAACACCCTAGTCTTCTATGTTTTCATATATTTTAACCATTCTCTCATGTTTATTTCACTATATATTGTTGACGTTAATGACCGTCAACAATTGTGATGATTCTTTTTCCTATATATGCTCATTTCTTTATTAATACTCCTCCGTCCCAAAATAAGTGATGTTTTAGGTTTGTCTTAAGTCAAACCATTTCAAGTTTGACTAAATAGGTAGTATATGAAAATATATTTCATGATAAATTTGACCACTTATTTGGTATCATAAACATTAATTAGTAGTTTTTGTATAAACTTTGTCAAACTTGAAAATTTTTGACTTAAGACAAACCCAAAGCATCACTTATTTTGGGACAGAGGGAGTATAATACATGGCATCCTGTTGTGTTACCAAAGATATTTATTTCTATAAAATATTTCGGGTATCCACTAGGAATATCTTTAACAGTGGGATTACCTAACACTTTGCTGCCACCCAGCTAGTGATGGTCAATGGCGGCAGCCCGAAGTGCCTATACATATAAACCGCAGAGGTTGGTGTTGGTGGTAGCACAACTGATCGATTCAAGTGGATGAGAGAACATTTTGTACTGCATGTACTCGGGACCGGGGAGTAGTATTGCATAGCTAGCTGTCCGATCTAGAAGGCAAAAATGGCTCGTAGATTCGTAGGGTTCATGGGACGGGAGGGGTAGTGCGGAGTAGTACTAGGTACGTACCGCACCTGGTGATGATCCTGGCGCAGTTGTGCTTCGCGCTCGTATCCTTTATCACCGAGGCCACCATGGACATGGAGCTCAACTCCTACGTCTACGTGACGTACAGGCATCTTCTCGTCGC
>JAHUYU010000882.1:0-17754 GCA_030439765.1 Tripidium arundinaceum | reverse complement strand
AAGATGAGAACGCAGATGTTTGCTAGGCTGGCGTGATGACACAACAGGGTGACGCCGCTGTACACGGGCAGATGGTGCCGGGTACCTCACAGCCCCAGAGGTACCCGGTCGATGAGATTGTGGAGCCAGAATCGGCCACCTCCATGTGCCCTGGGGCAGGTCGGGGAGGAAGAAGAAGGTGGCGGAGGGACAGGTACAGCCTCCCAACCCTGAAGCTAGGTACCTAGGCAGGCCCATCCTGCCCGAGTATGCCTTGGTCCTAGTGGTGTGGACGCACGATCACCCACACGAGGATGACTTGATTATCCCACTACCGATGGATTTACGACCCTCGGCGCCGCTCTTGGATCGCATGTGCTGTGGAACAAGGCAGATATTGACTTGCACCCACGACGTCACAGCCCTCACAGCCATCATCGTCTCCCCTAGGTGGCCCAAGTGACGACGAAAACGACGCTGACAACGGCGACGGTGGCAACAGCAATGATGGCGGCCACAACAGCACTCCTCCACGTAGCCCGCGTCCGGACACGAGCACCCCAGAAGGAGGTACAGGGGGTGAACCGGGCTGCCAAACACCGCCTCCAAGCCAGAGCGAAGGGACATGTCCACCTGCATCGAAGAAGCCAGAAGAGGGGGACAAACCCGCCCCCCTCACTTTGGTGGAATGGGCGGTGTGGAACGTCGAAGAAGAGTACTAGTACACAACGACATCCAGTGGAAATACTCCTTGGGGACCCTCTGAATGCATTCCTTCATGCCTAACTTCGCAGCATGCATGTACCAGATATGGAACCTCCGAACCTCCCATGGCTCCTGGATGAGCTCGCCCAATGGCACATGACTTGCCATTCTCAAAGTTATCGGGGCAATCTGGAGTCAGGGGACAAACTGACGTCCGGGTTCGCTCCCTGTTATTGAGACAAGGAAGGGAATAGTTTGTTAGCATCATATATGCACAAGTAATCTATTGATGATGTTTGGTTGCCATTAGCATATATACCTTTCGAATGTCGTTGTGTACTAGTACTCTTCTTACGTTCCACACCGCCCATTCCACCAAAGTGAGGTGGGCGGGTTTGTCCCCCTCTTCTGGCTTCTTCGATGCAGGTGGACATTTCCCTTCGCTCTGGCTTGGAGGCGGTGTTTGGCAGCCGGTTCACCCCCTGTACCTCCTTCTGGGTTGCTCGTGTCCGGACGCGGGCTACGTGGAGGAGTGCTGTGTGGCCGCCATCATTGCTGTTGCCACCGTCGCCGTTGTCATCGTCGTTTTCGTCGTCACTTGGGCCACCTAGGGGAGACGATGATGGCTGTGAGGGCTGTGACGTCGTGGGTTGCAAGTCAATATCTGCCTTGTTCCACAGCACATGCGATCCAAGAGCGTCGCCGAGGGTCGTAAATCCATCTTTAGTGGGATAATCAAGTTCATCCTCGTTGTGGTGATCGTGCGTCCACACCACTAGGACCAAGGCATACTCGGGCAGGATGGGCCTGCCTAGGTACCTAGCTTCAGGGTTGGGAGGCTGTACCTGTCCCTCCGCCACCTTCTTCTTCCTCCCCGACCTGCCCCAGGGCACATGGAGGTGGCCGATTCTTGGCTCCACAATCTCATCGACCGGGTACCTCTGGGGCTGTGAGGTACCCGGCACCATCTGCCCTTGTACAGCGGCTTCACCCTGTTGTGTCATCACGCCAGCCTAGCAAACATCTGCGTTCTCATCTCCACCATCTTGGGGTCGTTGCTCGTGAAAGCATCTTGTATCGACCCCATGATCATTTCCTTCACCGCCGCTTCTTTGTCGGCCTGAAATAACCCTTCCTTGTATCTCTGACTCGTGTGGTAAGAGGCGGCATCGGATTGCCACGACTCCACATTCTTCCAGCTCTGTCTCGAGGATACGCCCCGGACGCGGCCGCGGTGCTCAGGGTTTCCCAGCGCCTCGGTCAGCTCGTCATGATCCCAGCAAGGTACGAACTCCCCGCGTTCCTTGGTCGCCTGGATCGTGAGCAAAGCCTTCTCCGCCTACTCGGCATGCAGCTCATTGTACTTGGTCCTTCCCTCCTTTAGCTTCGGCCGACGGGCACAGACGTAGTCACATGACCTCTCGTCGACGCCTTGTAATGGGTAACTCTGCCTGACCACAGCTGCCTCCCTTTCTTCCTGCCGCCACTTTTGCCTCTTACCGGCGTACCCCGTCATGCCTAGGTGGTGCGAGAGCTCGTTCTTCTTTGCGAGGTGCGAGAACTTCTCGCTCTTGGCCTTCGCTTCATCGGTGCTCATCTTCTCGACAAACTCATCCTAGATGTGACGCTTGATGAAGTTGTAGTCTTCGTAGGGTGTCTTCCCTTTCTTCACGTAGTTATTGTTCAGTCTAGACCGGAGACTGCAAAGCGCTTTGCCTACAACAAACAGCGCATGCCCCCTACACAGGTCTTCATTGAATGGTCCGGTGGATACTGGACATGTTTTTTGATGTCAGTCCACACTCTGTCCTTGAGTTCCTTCGGGACTTTCTTCCAATCCTAAATACGTGATCGGCACGTGCTCCCTAACTATACAGGAGTATGGTTGCTAAAGGTGCCGATGACTATTTGCGGCTCCAAGGGCTCTCCATGCGGCCCTATCCTGAGTATGGCATGCGCCTTCTTGGTAACCTGGTGCCTCCCGTGTTGGCCCCTCTTCAAGTCCAACTTCCTGCCTTTGTTGCTACTTGCGTTTGCAGCGCTCGGGGTTGGACCAGATGCATGCCCCTCTTCTCCCTCCTTAGGGTACTCTAAACACATAGGCACCACCGGTATCTGTCGAGAGGACAAGAACTCACATTAGTTGTACACCAAGCGAGGCCCATGACGTTTTGTTAGTTATATACTTACGCAGCCCTCATCATCTGCTTTGTCTCGTCCTAGGGTGCAAGATGCTCGTCATCATCAGACGAGAGCACCTCGTATGAGGAGGAGGTGCTAACACCGAGGCCGGAGAAGAACAGCGTACGGAGGAAGCAGAGGACCCGTCCTATACGCCGGAAAAGATGGGGCCTTCAACTCGAGCATCTTGCACCCTAGGACGAGACAAAGCAGATGATGAGGGCTGCGTAAGTATATAACTAACCTGGGCCTCGCTTGTGTACAACTAATGTGAGTTCTTGTCCTCTCGACAGATACCGGTGGTGCCTATGTGTTTAGAGTACCCTAAGGAGGGAGAAGAGGGGCATGCATCTGGTCCACCCCGAGCGCTTCACACGCAAGTAGCAACACAGGCAGGCAGTTGGACTTGAAGAGGGGCCAACACGGGAGGCACCAGGTTACCAAGAAGGCGCATGCCATACTCAGGATAGGGCCGCATGGAGAGCCCTTGGAGCCGCACATAGTCATCGGCACCTTTCGCAACCAATACCTCCTGTATAGTTAGGGAGCACGTGCCGATCACGTATTTAGATTGGAAGACAAGTCCCGAAGGAACTCAAGGACAGAGTGTGGACTGACATCAAACAACATTTCCAGTATCCACCGGACCCATTCAATGAAGACCTGTGTAGGGGGCATGCGCTGTTTGTTGTAGGCAAAGCGCTTTGCAGTCTCCGGTCTAGACTGAACAATAACTACGTGAAGCAAGGGAAGACACCCTACGAAGACCAACTTCATCAAGCGTCACATCTAGGATGAGTTTGTCGCGAAGATGAGCACCGATGAAGCGAAGGCCAAGAGCGAGACGTTCTCGCACCTCGCAAGAAGAACGAGCTCTCGCACCACCTAGGCATGACGGGGTACGCCGGTAAGAGGCAAAAGTGGCGGCAGGAAGACAGGGAGGCAGCTGTGGTCCGGCAGAGTTACCCATTACAAGGCGTCGACGAGAGGTCATGTGACTACTTCTTTGCCCGTCGGCCGAAGAAGCTACAGGAGGGAAGGACCAAGTACAATGAGCTGCATGCCGAGTAGGCGGAGAAGGCTTTGCTCACGATCCAGGCGACCAAGGAACGCGGGGAGTTCGTACCTTGCTGGGATCATGACGAGCTGACCGAGGCGCTGGGAAACCCTGAGCACCGCGGCCGCGTCCGGGGCGTATCCTCGAGACAGAGCTGGAAGACTGTGGAGTCGTGGCAATCCGATGCCGCCTCTTACCACACGAGTCAGAGATACAAGGAAGGGTTATTTCAGGCCGACAAAGAAGCGGCGGTGAAGGAACTGATCATGGGGTCGATACAAGATGCTTTCACGAGCAACGACCCCAAGATGGTGGAGATGAGAACGCAGATGTTTTGCTAGGCTGGCGTGATGACACACCAGGGTGAAGCCGCTGTACAAGGGCAGCTGGTGCCGGGTACCTCACAGCCCCAGAGTACCCGGTCGATGAGATTGTGGAGCCAAGAATCGGCCACCTCCATGTGCCCTGGGGCAGGTCGGGGAGGAAGAAGAAGGTGGCGGAGGGACAGGTACAGCCTCCCACCCTGAAGCTAGGTACCTAGGCAGGCCCATCCTGCCCGAGTATGCCTTGGTCCTAGTGGTGTGGACGCCCGATCACCACAACGAGGATGAACTTGATTATCCCACTAAAGCTGGATTTACGACCCTCGGCGACGCTCTTGGATCGCATGTGCTGTGGAACAAGGCAGATCTTGACTTGCAACCCACGACGTCACAGCCCTCACAGCCATCATCGTCTCCCTAGGTGGCCCAAGTGACGACGAAACGACGATGACAACGGCGACGGTGGCAACAGCAATGATGGCGGCCACAACAGCACTCCTCCACGTAGCCCGCGTCCGGACACGAGCAACCCAGACGGAGGTACAGGGGGTGCACCGGGCTGCCAAACACCGCCTCCAAGCCAGAGCGAAGGGAAATGTCCACCTGCATCGAAGAAGCCAGAAGAGGGGGACAAACCCGCCCACCTCACTTTGGTGGACTGGGCGGTGTGGAACGTAGAAGAAGAGTACTAGTACACAACGACATTCGAAAGGTATATATGCTAATGGCAACCAAACATCATCAATAGATTACTTGTGCATATATGATGCTAACAACTATTCCCTTCCTTGTCTCACTAAACAGGGAGCGAACCCTGACGTCATTTTGTCCCCTGACTCCAGATTGCCCCGATAACTTTGAGAATGGCAAGTTCATGTTGCCATTGGGCGAGCTCATCCAGGAGCCATGGGAGGTTCGGAGGTTCCATATCTGGTACATGCATGCTGCGAAGTTAGGCATGAAGGAATTCATTCAGAGGGTCCCCAAGGAGTATTTCCACTTGGATGTCGTTGTGTACTAGTACTCTTCTTCTACGTTCCACACCGCCCATTCCACCAAAGTGAGGTGGGCGGGTTTGTCCCCCTCTCTGGCTTCTTCGATGCAGGTGGACATTTCCCTTCGCTCTGGCTTGGAGGCGGTGTTTGGCAGCCCGGTTCACCCCCTGTACCTCCTTCTGGGTTGCTCGTGTCCGGACGCGGGCTACGTGGAGGCGTGCTGTTGTGGCCGCCATCATGCTGTTGCCACCGTCGCCGTTGTCATCGTCGTTTTCGTCGTCACTTGGGCCACCTAGGGGCGACGATGATGGCTGTGAGGGCTGTGACGTCGTGGGTTGCAAGTCAATATCTGCCTTGTTCCACAGCACATGCGATCCAAGAGCGTCGCCGAGGGTCGTAAATCCATCTTTAGTGGGATAATCAAGTTCATCCTCGTTGTGGTGATCGTGCGTCCACACCACTAGGACCAAGGCATACTCGGGCAGGATGGGCCTGCCTAGGTACCTAGCTTCAGGGTTGGGAGGCTGTACCTGTCCCTCCGCCACCTTCTTCTTCCTCCCCGACCTGCCCCAGGGCACATGGAGGTGGCCGATTCTTGGCTCCACAATCTCATCGACCGGGTACCTCTGGGGCTGTGAGGTACCCGGCACCATCTGCCCTTGTACAGCGGCTTCACCCTGTTGTGTCATCACGCCAGCCTAGCAAAACATCTGCGTTCTCATCTCCACCATCTTGGGGTCGTTGCTCGTGAAAGCATCTTGTATCGACCCCATGATCATTTCCTTCACCGCCGCTTCTTTGTCGGCCTGAAATAACCCTTCCTTGTATCTCTGACTCGTGTGGTAAGAGGCGGCATCGGATTGCCACGACTCCACATTCTTCCAGCTCTGTCTCGAGGATACGCCCCGGACGCGGCCGCGGTGCTCAGGGTTTCCCAGCGCCTCGGTCAGCTCGTCATGATCCCAGCAAGGTACGAACTCCCCGCGTTCCTTGGTCGCCTGGATCGTGAGCAAAGCCTTCTCCGCCTACTCGGCATGCAGCTCATTGTACTTGGTCCTTCCCTCCTTTAGCTTCTTCGGCCGACGGGCAAAGAAGTAGTCACATGACCTCTCGTCGACGCCTTGTAATGGGTAACTCTGCCTGACCACAGCTGCCTCCCTTTCTTCCTGCCGCCACTTTTGCTCTTACCGGCGTACCCCGTCATGCCTAGGTGGTGCGAGAGCTCGTTCTTCTTTGCGAGGTGCGAGAACTTCTCGCTCTTGGCCTTCGCTTCATCGGTGCTCATCTTCTCGACAAACTCATCCTAGATGTGACGCTTGATGAAGTTGTAGTCTTCGTAGGGTGTCTTCCCTTTCTTCACGTAGTTATTGTTCAGTCTAGACCGGAGACTGCAAAGCGCTTTGCCTACAACAAACAGCGCATGCCCCCTACACAGGTCTTCATTGAATTGGTCCGGTGGATACTGGAAATGTTTTTTGATGTCAGTCCACACTCTGTCCTTGAGTTCCTTCGGGACTTTCTTCCAATCTAAATACGTGCTCGGCACGTGCTCCCTAACTATACAGGAGTATTGGTTGCTAAAGGTGCCGATGACTATTTGCGGCTCCCAAGGGCTCTCCATGCGGCCCTATCCTGCGTATGGCATGCGCCTTCTTGGTAACCTGGTGCCTATGTGTTAGAGTACCCTAAGGAGGAGAGAGGGGCAGCATCTGGTCCAACCCCGAGCGCTTCAACGCAAGTAGCACACAGGCAGGAAGTTGGACATGAAGAGGGGCCAACACGGGAGGCACCAGGTTACCAAGAAGGCGCATGCCATACTCAGGATAGGGCCGCATGGAGAGCCCTTGGAGCCGCAAATAGTCATCGGCACCTTTAGCAACCAATACTCCTGTATAGTTAGGGAGCACGTGCCGATCACGTATTTAGATTGGAAGAAAGTCCCGAAGGAACTCAAGGACAGAGTGTGGACTGACATCAACAAACATTTCCAGTATCCACCGGACCAATTCAATGAAGCCTGTGTAGGGGGCATGCGCTGTTTGTTGTAGGCAAAGCGCTTTGCAGTCTCCGGTCTAGACTGAACAATAACTACGTGAAGAAAGGGAAGACACCCTACGAAGACTACAACTTCATCAAGCGTCACATCTAGGATGAGTTTGTCGAGAAGATGAGCACCGATGAAGCGAAGGCCAAGCGCGAGAAGTTCTCGCACCTCGCCACAGAAGAACGAGCTCTCGCACCACCTAGGCATGACGGGGTACGCCGGTAAGAGGCAAAAGTGGCGGCAGGAAGAAAGGGAGGCAGCTGTGGTCAGGCAGAGTTACCCATTACAAGGCGTCGACGAGAGGTCATGTGACTACTTCTTTGCCCGTCGGCCGAAGAAGCTAAAGGAGGGAAGGACCAAGTACACTGAGCTGCATGCCGAGTAGGCGGAGAAGGCTTTGCTCACGATCCAGGCGACCAAGGAACGCGGGGAGTTCGTACCTTGCTGGGATCATGACGAGCTGACCGAGGCGCTGGGAACCCTGAGCACCGCGGCCGCGTCCGGGGCGTATCCTCGAGACAGAGCTGGACGAATGTGGAGTCGTGGCAATCCGATGCCGCCTCTTACCACACGAGTCAGAGATACAAGGAAGGGTTATTTCAGGCCGACCAAGAAGCGGCGGTGAAGGACATGATCATGGGGTCGATACAAGATGCTTTCACGAGCAACGACCCCACGATGGTGGAGATGAGAACGCAGATGTTTTGCTAGGCTGGCGTGATGACACAACAGGGTGAAGCCGCTGTACCAGGGCAGATGGTGCGGGTACCTCACCGCCCCAGAGGTACCCGGTCGATGAGATTGTGGAGCCAAGAATCGGCCACCTCCATGTGCCCTGGGGCAGGTCGGGGAGGAAGAAGACGGTGGCGGAGGGACAGGTACAGCCTCCCAACCCTGAAGCTAGGTACCTAGGCAGGCCCATCCTGCCCGAGTATGCCTTGGTCCTAGTGGTGTGGACGCACGATCACCACAACGAGGATGAACCTTGATTATCCCACTACAGATGGATTTACGACCCTCGGCGACGCTCTTGGATCGCATGTGCTGTGGAACAGGCAGATATTGACTTGCAACCCACGACGTCACAGCCCTCACAGCCATCATCGTCTCCCCTAGGTGGCCCAAGTGACGACGACAACGCCGATGACACCGGCGACGGTGGCAACAGCACTGATGGCGGCCACAACAGCACTCCTCCACGTAGCCCGCGTCCGGACACGAGCACCCAGAAGGAGGTACAGGGGGTGAACCGGGCTGCCAAACACCGCCTCCAAGCCAGAGCGAAGGGAAATGTCCACCTGCATCGACGAAGCCAGAAGAGGGGGACAACCCGCCCACCTCACTTTGGTGGAATGGGCGGTGTGGAACGTAGACGAAGAGTACTAGTACACAACGACATCCAAGTGGAAATACTCCTTGGGGACCCTCTGAATGAATTCCTTCATGCCTAACTTCGCAGCATGCATGTACCAGATCTGGAACCTCCGAACCTCCCATGGCTCCTGGATGAGCTCGCCCAATGGCAACATGAACTTGCCATTCTCAAAGTTATCGGGGCAATCTGGAGTCAGGGGACAACATGACGTCAGGGTTCGCTCCCTGTTATTGAGACAAGGAAGGGAATAGTTTGTTAGCATCATATATGCACAAGTAATCTATTGATGATGTTTGGTTGCCATTAGCATATATACCTTTCGAATGTCGTTGTGTACTAGTACTCTTCTTCTACGTTCCACACCGCCCATTCCACCAAAGTGAGGTGGGCGGGTTTGTCCCCCTCTTCTGGCTTCTTCGATGCAGGTGGACATTTCCCTTCGCTCTGGCTTGGAGGCGGTGTTTGGCAGCCCGGTTCACCCCCTGTACCTCCTTCTGGGTTGCTCGTGTCCGGACGCGGGCTCCGTGGAGGAGTGCTGTTGTGGCCGCCATCATTGCTGTTGCCACCGTCGCCGTTGTCATCGTCGTTTTCGTCGTCACTTGGGCCACCTAGGGGAGACGATGATGGCTGTGAGGGCTGTGACGTCGTGGGTTGCAAGTCAATATCTGCCTTGTTCCACAGCACATGCGATCCAAGAGCGTCGCCGAGGGTCGTAAATCCATCTTTAGTGGGATAATCAAGTTCATCCTCGTTGTGGTGATCGTGCGTCCACACCACTAGGACCAAGGCATACTCGGGCAGGATGGGCCTGCCTAGGTACCTAGCTTCAGGGTTGGGAGGCTGTACCTGTCCCTCCGCCACCTTCTTCTTCCTCCCCGACCTGCCCCAGGGCACATGGAGGTGGCCGATTCTTGGCTCCACAATCTCATCGACCGGGTACCTCTGGGGCTGTGAGGTACCCGGCACCATCTGCCCTTGTACAGCGGCTTCACCCTGTTGTGTCATCACGCCAGCCTAGCAAAACATCTGCGTTCTCATCTCCACCATCTTGGGGTCGTTGCTCGTGAAAGCATCTTGTATCGACCCCATGATCATTTCCTTCACCGCCGCTTCTTTGTCGGCCTGAAATAACCCTTCCTTGTATCTCTGACTCGTGTGGTAAGAGGCGGCATCGGATTGCCACGACTCCACATTCTTCCAGCTCTGTCTCGAGGATACGCCCCGGACGCGGCCGCGGTGCTCAGGGTTTCCCAGCGCCTCGGTCAGCTCGTCATGATCCCAGCAAGGTACGAACTCCCCGCGTTCCTTGGTCGCCTGGATCGTGAGCAAAGCCTTCTCCGCCTACTCGGCATGCAGCTCATTGTACTTGGTCCTTCCCTCCTTTAGCTTCTTCGGCCGACGGGCAAAGAAGTAGTCACATGACCTCTCGTCGACGCCTTGTAATGGGTAACTCTGCCTGACCACAGCTGCCTCCCTTTCTTCCTGCCGCCACTTTTGCCTCTTACCGGCGTACCCCGTCATGCCTAGGTGGTGCGAGAGCTCGTTCTTCTTTGCGAGGTGCGAGAACTTCTCGCTCTTGGCCTTCGCTTCATCGGTGCTCATCTTCTCGACAAACTCATCCTAGATGTGACGCTTGATGAAGTTGTAGTCTTCGTAGGGTGTCTTCCCTTTCTTCACGTAGTTATTGTTCAGTCTAGACCGGAGACTGCAAAGCGCTTTGCCTACAACAAACAGCGCATGCCCCCTACACAGGTCTTCATTGAATTGGTCCGGTGGATACTGGAAATGTTTTTTGATGTCAGTCCACACTCTGTCCTTGAGTTCCTTCGGGACTTTCTTCCAATCTAAATACGTGATCGGCACGTGCTCCCTAACTATACAGGAGTATTGGTTGCTAAAGGTGCCGATGACTATTTGCGGCTCCAAGGGCTCTCCATGTGGCCCTATCCTGAGTATGGCATGCGCCTTCTTGGTAACCTGGTGCCTCCCGTGTTGGCCCCTCTTCAAGTCCAACTTCCTGCCTTTGTTGCTACTTGCGTTTGAAGCGCTCGGGGTTGGACCAGATGCATGCCCCTCTTCTCCCTCCTTAGGGTACTCTAAACACATAGGCACCACCGGTATCTGTCGAGAGGACAAGAACTCACATTAGTTGTACACAAGCGAGGCCGGAGAAGAAACAGCGTACGGAGGAAGAAGAGGACCCGTCCTATACGCCGGAAAAGATGGGGCCTTCAACTCGAGCATCTTGCACCCTAGGACGAGACAAAGCAGATGATGAGGGCTGCGTAAGTATATAACTAACAAAACGTCAATGGGCCTCGCTTGTGTACAACTAATGTGAGTTCTTGTCCTCTCGACAGATACCGGTGGTGCCTATGTGTTTAGAGTACCCTAAGGAGGGAGAAGAGGGGCATGCATCTGGTCCAACCCCGAGCGCTTCAAACGCAAGTAGCAACAAAGGCAGGAAGTTGGACTTGAAGAGGGGCCAACACGGGAGGCACCAGGTTACCAAGAAGGCGCATGCCATACTCAGGATAGGGCCACATGGAGAGCCCTTGGAGCCGCAAATAGTCATCGGCACCTTTAGCAACCAATACTCCTGTATAGTTAGGGAGCACGTGCCGATCACGTATTTAGATTGGAAGAAAGTCCCGAAGGAACTCAAGGACAGAGTGTGGACTGACATCAAAAAACATTTCCAGTATCCACCGGACCAATTCAATGAAGACCTGTGTAGGGGGCATGCGCTGTTTGTTGTAGGCAAAGCGCTTTGCAGTCTCCGGTCTAGACTGAACAATAACTACGTGAAGAAAGGGAAGACACCCTACGAAGACTACAACTTCATCAAGCGTCACATCTAGGATGAGTTTGTCGAGAAGATGAGCACCGATGAAGCGAAGGCCAAGAGCGAGAAGTTCTCGCACCTCGCAAAGAAGAACGAGCTCTCGCACCACCTAGGCATGACGGGGTACGCCGGTAAGAGGCAAAAGTGGCGGCAGGAAGAAAGGGAGGCAGCTGTGGTCAGGCAGAGTTACCCATTACAAGGCGTCGACGAGAGGTCATGTGACTACTTCTTTGCCCGTCGGCCGAAGAAGCTAAAGGAGGGAAGGACCAAGTACAATGAGCTGCATGCCGAGTAGGCGGAGAAGGCTTTGCTCACGATCCAGGCGACCAAGGAACGCGGGGAGTTCGTACCTTGCTGGGATCATGACGAGCTGACCGAGGCGCTGGGAAACCCTGAGCACCGCGGCCGCGTCCGGGGCGTATCCTCGAGACAGAGCTGGAAGAATGTGGAGTCGTGGCAATCCGATGCCGCCTCTTACCACACGAGTCAGAGATACAAGGAAGGGTTATTTCAGGCCGACAAAGAAGCGGCGGTGAAGGAAATGATCATGGGGTCGATACAAGATGCTTTCACGAGCAACGACCCCAAGATGGTGGAGATGAGAACGCAGATGTTTTGCTAGGCTGGCGTGATGACACAACAGGGTGAAGCCGCTGTACAAGGGCAGATGGTGCCGGGTACCTCACAGCCCCAGAGGTACCCGGTCGATGAGATTGTGGAGCCAAGAATCGGCCACCTCCATGTGCCCTGGGGCAGGTCGGGGAGGAAGAAGAAGGTGGCGGAGGGACAGGTACAGCCTCCCAACCCTGAAGCTAGGTACCTAGGCAGGCCCATCCTGCCCGAGTATGCCTTGGTCCTAGTGGTGTGGACGCACGATCACCACAACGAGGATGAACTTGATTATCCCACTAAAGATGGATTTACGACCCTCGGCGACGCTCTTGGATCGCATGTGCTGTGGAACAAGGCAGATATTGACTTGCAACCCACGACGTCACAGCCCTCACAGCCATCATCGTCTCCCCTAGGTGGCCCAAGTGAC
The DNA here is from genome assembly GCA_030439765.1 of Tripidium arundinaceum. Lineage (NCBI taxonomy): Eukaryota > Viridiplantae > Streptophyta > Magnoliopsida > Poales > Poaceae > Tripidium > Tripidium arundinaceum. The sequence continues at coordinate 5,208 of JAHUYU010000882.1, read as the reverse complement.
GACGAAAACGACGATGACAACGGCGACGGTGGCAACAGCAATGATGGCGGCCACAACAGCACTCCTCCACGTAGCCCGCGTCCGGACACGAGCAACCCAGAAGGAGGTACAGGGGGTGAACCGGGCTGCCAAACACCGCCTCCAAGCCAGAGCGAAGGGAAATGTCCACCTGCATCGAAGAAGCCAGAAGAGGGGGACAAACCCGCCCACCTCACTTTGGTGGAATGGGCGGTGTGGAACGTAGAAGAAGAGTACTAGTACACAACGACATTCGAAAGGTATATATGCTAATGGCAACCAAACATCATCAATAGATTACTTGTGCATATATGATGCTAACAAACTATTCCCTTCCTTGTCTCAATAACAGGGAGCGAACCCTGACGTCATTTTGTCCCCTGACTCCAGATTGCCCCGATAACTTTGAGAATGGCAAGTTCATGTTGCCATTGGGGCGAGCTCATCCAGGAGCCATGGGAGGTTCGGAGGTTCCATATCTGGTACATGCATGCTGCGAAGTTAGGCATGAAGGAATTCATTCAGAGGGTCCCCAAGGAGTATTTCCACTTGGATGAGGACGCTTGTTTCTCTGTTGTCTTCCATGACATGCATAGGCTGCTGCGGCGCAAGGACCTTGACGTCGCCCAAGTCGCCCTTTATGCCATGTACACCTCTGCATCGTTGTAGGTAAGTTCATTACGATCAAACTAACAATGCCATGACGACGACTTGTACTTGCAGGATGCAATCATACGTATGCAAGGAAACAGGTCAAACTATTATCTACCTATCTCCTATGCATATTACTGAGAGGGCCATCATTGGCTACGATATACCGAATATGCATCCGAGCTTGGCGAACTTGCAAGGGTTGTAGCGAATGGAAGGCTGGATTTTGTTGCAAGGCGAGCTCAAGTATAGAAAGGGATAGTACATCCTCCAAGCCATGAAGAAGATCCAGGGAAATGGGTGTATCCTTGCCGCCCATCAGTTCGGGTAAGTCGACATGATACCTGCAAAAGCTGTTGGGTTCACCACTTTTCATATTCAAGAATTGAGATCCATATTGTTTCAATGGTGTAGCTTGGGCGTCGTGGGGCATTGGATTGTATTTATAATCTATCCTCAGGATGGAATGGCTTGCGTATTCGACCCCTTGCAGAGTTCAAACAAAGAGGGGTACAAGCATTTCGAACAATGTTTGCGATAGTATGTGACGACACACATCTTCTTTTAAGCACTCAAAGTACGTATCAAATTTGTTGTTGACAATTGTGGTTGGCATACAGCACTTACAGGAAGTACGTGGAAGACCCCGACTGCTATGATCGTAGGACCAAGGAGAAGAAGAAGAAGTATGGCACAAAGCGAGATTTCCCGGTACTACTACTTACTCCTCCTACCCCTGCTGCTTCTACTACAACTACTTCTACTACTACAATTACTCCTACTACTACTACTCCTACCCTACTGCTACTACTACCCCAATACTACTACTACTAGTACTACTACTACTATACTACTACTATTACCCTACTACTACTACTACTACTACTACTACTACTACTACTACTACTACTACTACTACTACTACTACTTACTGTTACATTACTACTTCTGCACTACTACCGGTACTAATGATTTTGTGTTATATATATATATATATCATGCATGCAGTGTGCCAAGTAACCTGAAGGGTCACTCTTGTGTGGATACTATGCTTGTGAGTACCTCAGGGCTTGCGGGCGTTTCAGCCACAGTTGGGGGCAGCTCAAGAAATCCCTAAAATGGTGGGAGAAGGAAAAGGTGGATAGGACGAGCATCACTCAAACAGTAGCCGACATTTGTAAGTTTGTCACGGATGAATGTGGTGAAGTTGGGGGAAGTTTCTTCTACATGGGCAGCAACCTAGCGATAAATCCAAAGTTCGAGAAGCTACGCAACTGGCGAACCAGTGGTATAGACATGAGCGATTACAAGCTGTCGGACATCTTCTAGTAGGTGACCTTAGCTTCTCTTGCATGTGAACAATGGGATGTGTTTTTGTGATGTACTTGTTGTAATATGAACTTAGTGTGTGACATGGATCGATCTCATGGAACGATGATAAGCACGACATATGAATTCATGTAATATATGTATTTATTCTTTGTATGTGTATTTTCTGCTTTATTAGTTATGTTTCAATCTGAGAAAATTCGGTTTCAAATTAAAATTGAAATACAAAAATATTTTTTTATTCTAGAAAATCTTAACAGAGGCGGGCGGGTAACAACCAACCGCCTCGGTTAAGACCTTAACGGAGGCGGGCGGTTTAAAGAAACCGCCTCTGTTAATGTATATTAATCGAGGCGGTTGGCTTTACGAGCCCGCCTCGGTTAATGTCATTAACCGTGGCGGTTGGACAACCGCCATGGTTAAGGCAACTATTAACCGTGACCTTTGCTCAGTGGCGATTGTTTTGACCGCCACGGTTAAGCCACTTAGCCCACCACAGTTAAGTTTTCTGTAGTAGTGATTCTTCTGCAATTCAAATAAGTTGGCATTTTTATCCACCCTTTACCTTGATCCCTGTGGGGCGTATAGCTTTTCCAAGTTCTTGGGCGGTTGCAAGATAGAATGGTTATAACAGAATCACCAATCATTCATTCTTTGATTAGCCATCTATTAGGAGGTTTTATGAGTTTTGTAAAACAAATGTAAGTTCCTCAAATGATTCTCTCGATCGCTCAATTTGTATGAAACCTTACCAAGGCATTTGGTATTTTTCCTTCTTTTTCTACCACTAAGGCTTTTGAGTGGAATTTTAGGTAGTAGTAGTAGTAGTAGTAGTAGTAGTAGTAGTAGTAGTAGGGTAATAGTAGTAGTATAGTAGTAGTAGTACTAGTAGTAGTAGTATTGGGGTAGTAGTAGCAGTAGGGTAGGAGTAGTAGTAGTAGGAGTAATTGTAGTAGTAGAAGTAGTTGTAGTAGAAGCAGCAGGGGTAGGAGGAGTAAGTAGTAGTACCGGGAAATCTCGCTTTGTGCCATACTTCTTCTTCTTCTCCTTGGTCCTACGATCATAGCAGTCGGGGTCTTCCACGTACTTCCTGTAAGTGCTGTATGCCAACCACAATTGTCAACAACAAATTTGATACGTACTTTGAGTGTTTAAAAGAAGATGTGTGTCGTCACATACTATCGCAAACATTGTTCGAAATGCTTGTACCCCTCTTTGTTTGAACTCTGCAAGGGGTCGAATACGCAAGCCATTCCATCCTGAGGATAGATTATAAATACAATCCAATGCCCCACGACGCCCAAGCTACACCATTGAAACATATGGATCTCAATTCTTGAATATGAAAAGTGGTGAACCCAACAGCTTTTGCAGGTATCATGTCGACTTACCCGAACTGATGGGCGGCAAGGATACACCCATTTCCCTGGATCTTCTTCATGGCTTGGAGGATGTACTATCCCTTTCTATACTTGAGCTCGCCTTGCAACAAAATCCAGCCTTCCATTCGCTACAACCCTTGCAAGTTCGCCAAGCTCGGATGCATATTCGGTATATCGTAGCCAATGATGGCCCTCTCAGTAATATGCATAGGAGATAGGTAGATAATAGTTTGACCTGTTTCCTTGCATACGTATGATTGCATCCTGCAAGTACAAGTCGTCGTCATGGCATTGTTAGTTTGATCGTAATGAACTTACCTACAACGATGCAGAGGTGTACATGGCATAAAGGGCGACTTGGGCGACGTCAAGGTCCTTGCGTCGCAGCAGCCTATGCATGTCATGGAAGACAACAGAGAAACAAGCGTCCTCATCCAAGTGGAAATACTCCTTGGGGACCCTCTGAATGAATTCCTTCATGCCTAACTTCGCATGCATGTACCAGATATGGAACCTCCGAACCTCCCATGGCTCCTGGATGAGCTCGCCCAATGGCAACATGAACTTGCCATTCTCAAAGTTATCGGGGCAATCTGGAGTCAGGGGACAAAATGACGTCAGGGTTCGCTCCCTGTTATTGAGACAAGGAAGGGAATAGTTTGTTAGCATCATATATGCACAAGTAATCTATTGATGATGTTTGGTTGCCATTAGCATATATACCTTTCGAATGTCGTTGTGTACTAGTACTCTTCTTCTACGTTCCACACCGCCCATTCCACCAAAGTGAGGTGGGCGGGTTTGTCCCCCTCTTCTGGCTTCTTCGATGCAGGTGGACATTTCCCTTCGCTCTGGCTTGGAGGCGGTGTTTGGCAGCCCGGTTCACCCCCTGTACCTCCTTCTGGGTTGCTCGTGTCCGGACGCGGGCTACGTGGAGGAGTGCTGTTGTGGCCGCCATCATTGCTGTTGCCACCGTCGCCGTTGTCATCGTCGTTTTCGTCGTCACTTGGGCCACCTAGGGGAGACGATGATGGCTGTGAGGGCTGTGACGTCGTGGGTTGCAAGTCAATATCTGCCTTGTTCCACAGCACATGCGATCCAAGAGCGTCGCCGAGGGTCGTAAATCCATCTTTAGTGGGATAATCAAGTTCATCCTCGTTGTGGTGATCGTGCGTCCACACCACTAGGACCAAGGCATACTCGGGCAGGATGGGCCTGCCTAGGTACCTAGCTTCAGGGTTGGGAGGCTGTACCTGTCCCTCCGCCACCTTCTTCTTCCTCCCCGACCTGCCCCAGGGCACATGGAGGTGGCCGATTCTTGGCTCCACAATCTCATCGACCGGGTACCTCTGGGGCTGTGAGGTACCCGGCACCATCTGCCCTTGTACAGCGGCTTCACCCTGTTGTGTCATCACGCCAGCCTAGCAAAACATCTGCGTTCTCATCTCCACCATCTTGGGGTCGTTGCTCGTGAAAGCATCTTGTATCGACCCCATGATCATTTCCTTCACCGCCGCTTCTTTGTCGGCCTGAAATAACCCTTCCTTGTATCTCTGACTCGTGTGGTAAGAGGCGGCATCGGATTGCCACGACTCCACATTCTTCCAGCTCTGTCTCGAGGATACGCCCCGGACGCGGCCGCGGTGCTCAGGGTTTCCCAGCGCCTCGGTCAGCTCGTCATGATCCCAGCAAGGTACGAACTCCCCGCGTTCCTTGGTCGCCTGGATCGTGAGCAAAGCCTTCTCCGCCTACTCGGCATGCAGCTCATTGTACTTGGTCCTTCCCTCCTTTAGCTTCTTCGGCCGACGGGCAAAGAAGTAGTCACATG
>JAHUYU010002321.1:0-13535 GCA_030439765.1 Tripidium arundinaceum | reverse complement strand
AAATAATCCGCAAGCGCACGGAATTACCGTTGTAGCACTTCACCCGAAAGTATTCAGGGTATCGTATTTTTCACAGGGAACGAAGGTACACACAGCTGCAATCGACAAGTGCTGCGAAGTCTGGTGACACGCCTCGCAGAGGTGGTGGTACAGGAATGCCAACACTTCGGACGCCTAGCTGTACCCCCCTCCCCCCGCCATGTCCCAGTCGGTGAGGCAAGGGAGGTACATCCATAATGCGCTATCTCCCATCGTGTCAGGGAAGAGAACACACCCAAACAAGTGCAGGACCCAAGCCCTGCAGTATAAGGTAATTGTCTGCTCATTGGCATCATCTGGACACTGAGCAAAGTTCTGCCTGAGCCACATGATAGGTACTCCTGAGGTGCGGGTACCCGGTGCCTCTGGAGGAAGCTCTCTCCCGAGGAAGGCCTCCACTCTGGCCCTCCAACCGTCAGGCCTGCACTGGCCGATAACTGGACGGCCTCTAACACTGATACCAAGGAACTTCTGAGCGTCCTCAAGCGTAATGGTCATCTCACCACGAGGTAGGTGGAAACTATGAGTTTCCGGCCTCCACCTACAGAAACAGAAATGAGTAGTATGGTGAGGTGCTCATCGACAGCCCAAAATAAACATGGAAGTGGATTAGTTGTTACTGATTTTACCTGTCAACCAAAGCTGTGATCGCCGCGAGGTTGATGATGGGCAACCCACGGCGAACCTGGTATGATATGACATCCAGGCCAGCCCTCTCGAGGAGAGGAGTGTACCTGTCGTTGTACCACATGTCCTAGAACTTGTCATGGGTTCGAGGACGAAGAGGGGGCAGTTCCTGTAAACATTGCAATTCTTTTTGATTCATGGGTGAACACAAATACAAATAGAGTGACATAAACAGCTGAAGTCATTACCTCCCCCTCCACGGTGCGTCCTTGGTGGTTCTCCCCGAAGTACATTGCCGATCTAGGTAGTCATTGGAACAAACGTGGAACCAGGAAGAGGATGAGACACAAGATGGTTATGGATCAGGTTTCAGGAAGAACGAGGTGAGGGAGAGCAACCCCTTTTCTTACTGACCCCGAGCAGAACCAATGTGGCAGATGCGGCAAACTTGGCCACAATGCACGTACTTGCCATTGTCCTCTTAGTTAGGTGCAAATTATTTGTTGTACTTAATTGTTTTCACAGTTCAAACTATTTTCTTTCATCACTAAATTGCTATCTTACTTGTTTAGCTAATTATTGTTAAATTTGATATGCATGTTTACTTTCTTGTTTACTTTTATAATTGACTAACCACGACATTCTCCTTTTTTGTAGGATGGAGCCATTCCACCTGCTGGATCCATACTTCGAGGAGAACCACCAAGGACGCACCGTGGAGGGGGAGGTAATGACTTCAGCTGTTTATGTCACTCTATTTGTATTTGTGTTCACCCATGAATCAAAAAGAATTGCAATGTTTACAGGAACTGCCCCCTCTTCGTCCTCGAACCCATGACAAGTTCTAGGACATGTGGTACAACGACAGGTACACTCCTCTCCTCGAGAGGGCTGGCCTGGATGTCATATCATACCAGGTTCGCCGTGGGTTGCCCATCATCAACCTCGCGGCGATCACAGCTTTGGTTGACAGGTAAAATCAGTAACAACTAATCCACTTCCATGTTTATTTTGGGCTGTCGATGAGCACCTCACCATACTACTCATTTCTGTTTCTGTAGGTGGAGGCCGGAAACTCATAGTTTCCACCTACCTCGTGGTGAGATGACCATTACGCTTGAGGACGCTCAGAAGTTCCTTGGTATCAGTGTTAGAGGCCGTCCAGTTATCGGCCAGTGCAGGCCTGACGGTTGGAGGGCCAGAGTGGAGGCCTTCCTCGGGAGAGAGCTTCCTCCAGAGGCACCGGGTACCCGCACCTCAGGAGTACCTATCATGTGGCTCAGGCAGAACTTTGCTCAGTGTCCAGATGATGCCAATGAGCAGACAATTACCTTATACTGCAGGGCTTGGGTCCTGCACTTGTTTGGGTGTGTTCTCTTCCCTGACACGATGGGAGATAGCGCATTATGGATGTACCTCCCTTGCCTCACCGACTGGGACATGGCGGGGGGAGGGGGGTACAGCTAGGCGTCCGAAGTGTTGGCATTCCTGTACCACCACCTCTGCGAGGCGTGTCACCAGACTTCGCAGCACTTGTCGATTGCAGCTGTGTGTACCTTCTCCAGCTGTGGATGTGGTCTCGTCTACCAATAAGCCGACCCACAGTTCTTCCTCCTTGTTGGTATTTCTTAATGCAAACAAAAATAATCCGCAAGCGCACGGAATTACCGTTGTAGCACTTCACCCGAAAGTATTCAGGGTATCGTATTTTTCACAGGGAACGAAGGTACTCTTCTAGCTAGTTCGTCCAAGGACAACAGAAGGATAAAGTTGGCGAGGGTAGAGATGGATTCTTATGGTTTTAGGGTCTAAGGATAGATAAACTCTACTTCTACTTGCTCACTTTAAGCACCGGCGTACACCTAGTCTACCAAGCGATACCGGCATGTAGCTCTACACCGAACCCGAACGTGGGGGATTATAAGGGACGGATAGGGCTGTCACCACCTACCGCCTACCCCTCAACCGTGGGGCATGAGACAAACGAAGGTAGCCTCTAGCTTAGACACCATGTCTACAATATCGACTACTACTCTAGCGTTGTACAGGGTTATCCGTCTCTATCAGGAGCCCTCTACTAGAGTATCCGCTACAAGAACGGATGACGAACCTGCAAGCAAATAAGAATAAAGCTTAACTAATCAAAAGACTTAATACCATAAGAACCACGAACACTCACTTAGCGGAGGAATCCGTTGAGGTACATGTGTTCGTCAAGGTACAAGCGGGGGAAGACTACCGACAAGTCTGACACTTCCCCGAACTCTCCCTCACATCTCTTCCTACTACTCAACTCTAGGTAGCTATGGCCTAAGCCTTGGAGTGAAGCTCAAGTGTGATGTTGCTCTTCCTTGGTGTGTTGTTATTTTGGGGGGCTCTCCTCCTTCTTTTATAGTAGGTTGGAGGCGGTTTGAGGAGGAATATTCCCCGGAGCATCACCGCACTGCCCTCTAGTGCATTAAATGCACCACCATGCCAAAGCTGGGCCTGAGGCGTGCTAGAAAGGGTGCAGGCGCACCTGGGGTGCGGTCGCACCCCAACTAGGCCTAAATGAGCCCAGCTTCGGTGGTGGCCTTCTTTGGGCTTCTAGATGGGTCCTGCAAGTGTTGGCGCCAAATGGAGATGATTTGATATGGGTTTTGGCCTTTTTCTCCATGTGACTGGGCCCTGATTTGCCTGGTTACGCCTCTTGGGCTCATGTCGGATGATGTTACGCCTTATCCTATTGCGCATTTTGGGTGTGTTTTCCTTGTTATTCAAACATGTGTCCTTCAAAACATGTAAACACCAAAACTTGTGGAACTTTTTAGTTATAAGCCCTAATTTTAAGTTTGGTGTTCATATGAGTTCATTTTATGTGATATTTGGCGGTTAAAAATGGGAGTTAAGGACCGTCAACACTCCTTGTGCCTGGTTTGAAGTGGGCAACGCTCGACACCGACCAACAGTTTCCTACCTTTGGGACCAGGTCAAAGGTCCCTTTGCTAGGGCTGTGTGTGCCTATGTCGAGTACGCCAATGAGCTGGACACACTTACGCCCTCGATGGTGAGTTAATTGCATTTCATATAGTAATTTCATTTTGGCTTTCATACATTACCTTACAATGAATCGTAAGCAGGTAACATGGGAATAGTACAACGACATACATGTTGCCCAGCTTGGATTCAGCACCATGTGCAGCGCGGACGAAGACCTCTATAGGATGAGGTGCCCACTGATCTGCTTCTACGCTGTTGAGTACCACCTGCCACATAGAGTTGCACGCCAGTTTGGCTTCAGGCAGGAGTGGCCAGTCAAGCCGTTCTCGATGTCCGTGGACTTACACAAGTAAGTGTCATACACCTATTCATTACATGGGTTTTAGTTGACATATTAGTTCACTACATGGTTGAATGATTTATTGCTGCCATGTATATGACTACTTGAGCTATTAGTTGACTACATGGTTAAATGATTTATCGCTGCCATGTATATGACTACTTGAGCTTTTAGTTGACTTCATGATTACATGTTTTATTGCTGCCATGTATATGACTAGTTGAGCTATTAGTTGCCTACATGTTGCTTTGCTTGTTATTGCACCCTACTCCCTGGTCGCGTGGTAGGTAGCGGGTGGTGACAGCCCCGTCTATCCTCTGTAGTCCACCCCGTGTTGAGCAGGTTCTTAAATCTTTAGGACTGTAGTCGCGTCGGCTGAGTTATCTTTTGCGATGCTCTACCCTCTAGCAGCGTCTCGAATTGCACAAGAGTAGAGTTAGTCTTAGCTATAGTCGAGTATATACATGCTATGACTTTGTAATAAGAGTATCATAGGAATCTACCTTACCTGTTGCTCTCTTGAGTTCACTGGTTTATTTATCTTTATGGATGTCTCCTCTGTGTGTCATTAGATCATAATTCCTATCATTACACTTACCCCTGCTCTAGCTATGTTGGCATGTCAATTAGTAGATACTCCTTTGTTATTATTCAATACTCTTTATTCCATTGTTTCCCTGTGGGTAAATACGATACCTAGAATACTCCCGATGAAGTGCTACAGCGGTATTTCGTGCGCTTGCGGATTTATCTGTGAATGTAAGAAATACCAATAGTTGCACGGGACGAGCTCTGGCCTCCAGAACCTGTACCTCTGTGCGAAGAAGTACCCAGGCCTAGAGTGGTGTCTGAGAGTCGTGTCGATGGCCCGTGTACGTCCATTGCCATGCTAGTCCTGCAACCACAACGACCAGCTGCACGGTGAAGCCAACGTGCTAGCCTCTGTCGTTCAAACTATTGTTAGTCACCAAGGTACAAACAGGGTCACATACTGATACTTTGAGTGTGTTCGTGATAGCTTACCCCAAGAAAGTTGTTGAGTGTACTCTCATCGACTCCTGTCCTTGGGAAACGTTGGATCTCAAGCACAGACCGCTTCAGCGTGTTGCCCTGCAAACAACGACAACATATGTTATATCGCTATATGTGGTGCAATTATTGTCATTATGGTGATTGATTACAAAAAAGTATTTAGAGGTCACATTACCACTCAGTCTAAGATTGGTGCAGCCTCCACCAACATCCCTTCCCACGTCACAAGGTCGTACGACATGTCTTCATCATCCAAAGACTCAATGTCAGCATAGTCTGCTTGGGTCCATTGCACCTTCAACCTGCTCTATGTCGCACCTACGTACCGAGATAGGTAGGTGCAGAAGTTGTAGTTGGTGTGCGGCTGGTCATTTTCATACACGTTCGCATGGAGGAGGTCCCACACATCGATGTGGTCACGGTGCATCGTCTCGAAGTCGGTCACCTTCTTTTGCTTCTAACGATCTGTCCTATAATGTGGCAGGTGGGTGTCAAATACATTTGAATGAATAAAGTTAGCAGGACTCATCATGAGCAAGTCAACTAATACCTCAACTAGTCATATACGTGGCAGTAATAAATCATGTAATCATATAGTCAACTAAAAGCTCAAGTAGTCATTTACATGGCATCGAAAAATCATTTAACCATGTAGTCAACTAATAGCTCAACTAGTCATATACATGGCAGCAATAAAACATGTAATCATGAAGTCAACTAAAAGCTCAAGTAGTCATATACATGGCAGCGATAAATCATTTAACCATGTAGTCAACTAATAGCTCAAGTAGTCATATACATGGCAGCAATAAATCATTCAACCATGTAGTGAACTAATATGTCAACTAAAACCCATGTAATGAATAGGTGTATGACACTTACTTGTGTAAGTCCACGGACATCGAGAACGGCTTGACTGGCCACTCCTGCCTGAAGCCAAACTGGCGTGCAACTCTATGTGGCAGGTGGTACTCAACAGCGTAGAAGCAGATCAGTGGGCACCTCATCCTATAGAGGTCTTCGTCCGCGCTGCACATGGTGCTGAATCCAAGCTGGGCAACATGTATGTCGTTGTACTATTCCCATGTTACCTGCTTACGATTCATTGTAAGGTAATGTATGAAAGCCAAAATGAAATTACTATATGAAATGCAATTAACTCACCATCGAGGGCGTAAGTGTGTCCAGCTCATTGGCGTACTCGACATAGGCACACACAGCCCTAGCAAAGGGACCTTTGACCTGGTCCCAAAGGTAGGAAACTGTTGGTCGGTGTCGAGCGTTGCCCACTTCAAACCAGGCACAAGGAGTGTTGACGGTCCTTAACTCCCATTTTTAACCGCCAAATATCACATAAAATGAACTCATATGAACACCAAACTTAAAATTAGGGCTTATAACTAAAAAGTTCCACAAGTTTTGGTGTTTACATGTTTTGAAGGACACATGTTTGAATAACAAGGAAAACACACCCAAAATGCGCAATAGGATAAGGCGTAACATCATCCGACATGAGCCCAAGAGGCGTAACCAGGCAAATCAGGGCCCAGTCACATGGAGAAAAAGGCCAAAACCCATATCAAATCATCTCCATTTGGCGCCAACACTTGCAGGACCCATCTAGAAGCCCAAAGAAGGCCACCACCGAAGCTGGGCTCATTTAGGCCTAGTTGGGGTGCGACCGCACCCCAGGTGCGCCTGCACCCTTTCTAGCACGCCTCAGGCCCAGCTTTGGCATGGTGGTGCATTTAATGCACTAGAGGGCAGTGCGGTGATGCTCCGGGGAATATTCCTCCTCAAACCGCCTCCAACCTACTATAAAAGAAGGAGGAGAGCCCCCCAAAATAACAACACACCAAGGAAGAGCAACATCACACTTGAGCTTCACTCCAAGGCTTAGGCCATAGCTACCTAGAGTTGAGTAGTAGGAAGAGATGTGAGGGAGAGTTCGGGGAAGTGTCAGACTTGTCGGTAGTCTTCCCCCGCTTGTACCTTGACGAACACATGTACCTCAACGGATTCCTCCGCTAAGTGAGTGTTCGTGGTTCTTATGGTATTAAGTCTTTTGATTAGTTAAGCTTTATTCTTATTTGCTTGCAGGTTCGTCATCCGTTCTTGTAGCGGATACTCTAGTAGAGGGCTCCTGATAGAGACGGATAACCCTGTACAACGCTAGAGTAGTAGTCGATATTGTAGACATGGTGTCTAAGCTAGAGGCTACCTTCGTTTGTCTCATGCCCCACGGTTGAGGGGTAGGCGGTAGGTGGTGACAGCCCTATCCGTCCCTTATAATCCCCCACGTTCGGGTTCGGTGTAGAGCTACATGCCGGTATCGCTTGGTAGACTAGGTGTACGCCGGTGCTTAAAGTGAGCAAGTAGAAGTAGAGTTTATCTATCCTTAGACCCTAAAACCATAAGAATCCATCTCTACCCTCGCCAACTTTATCCTTCTGTTGTCCTTGGACGAACTAGCTAGAAGAGTACCTTCGTTCCCTGTGAAAAATACGATACCCTGAATACTTTCGGGTGAAGTGCTACAACGGTAATTCCGTGCGCTTGCGGATTATTTTTGTTTGCATTAAGAAATACCAACAAGGAGGAAGAACTGTGGGTCGGCTTATTGGTAGACGAGACCACATCCACAGCTGGAGAAGGTACACACAGCTGCAATCGACAAGTGCTGCGAAGTCTGGTGACACGCCTCGCAGAGGTGGTGGTACAGGAATGCCAACACTTCGGACGCCTAGCTGTACCCCCCTCCCCCCGCCATGTCCCAGTCGGTGAGGCAAGGGAGGTACATCCATAATGCGCTATCTCCCATCGTGTCAGGGAAGAGAACACACCCAAACAAGTGCAGGACCCAAGCCCTGCAGTATAAGGTAATTGTCTGCTCATTGGCATCATCTGGACACTGAGCAAAGTTCTGCCTGAGCCACATGATAGGTACTCCTGAGGTGCGGGTACCCGGTGCCTCTGGAGGAAGCTCTCTCCCGAGGAAGGCCTCCACTCTGGCCCTCCAACCGTCAGGCCTGCACTGGCCGATAACTGGACGGCCTCTAACACTGATACCAAGGAACTTCTGAGCGTCCTCAAGCGTAATGGTCATCTCACCACGAGGTAGGTGGAAACTATGAGTTTCCGGCCTCCACCTACAGAAACAGAAATGAGTAGTATGGTGAGGTGCTCATCGACAGCCCAAAATAAACATGGAAGTGGATTAGTTGTTACTGATTTTACCTGTCAACCAAAGCTGTGATCGCCGCGAGGTTGATGATGGGCAACCCACGGCGAACCTGGTATGATATGACATCCAGGCCAGCCCTCTCGAGGAGAGGAGTGTACCTGTCGTTGTACCACATGTCCTAGAACTTGTCATGGGTTCGAGGACGAAGAGGGGGCAGTTCCTGTAAACATTGCAATTCTTTTTGATTCATGGGTGAACACAAATACAAATAGAGTGACATAAACAGCTGAAGTCATTACCTCCCCCTCCACGGTGCGTCCTTGGTGGTTCTCCTCGAAGTATGGATCCAGCAGGTGGAATGGCTCCATCCTACAAAAAAGGAGAATGTCGTGGTTAGTCAATTATAAAAGTAAACAAGAAAGTAAACATGCATATCAAATTTAACAATAATTAGCTAAACAAGTAAGATAGCAATTTAGTGATGAAAGAAAATAGTTTGAACTGTGAAAACAATTAAGTACAACAAATAATTTGCACCTAACTAAGAGGACAATGGCAAGTACGTGCATTGTGGCCAAGTTTGCCGCATCTGCCACATTGGTTCTGCTCGGGGTCAGTAAGAAAAGGGGTTGCTCTCCCTCACCTCGTTCTTCCTGAAACCTGATCCATAACCATCTTGTGTCTCATCCTCTTCCTGGTTCCACGTTTGTTCCAATGACTACCTAGATCGGCAATGTACTTCGGGGAGAACCACCAAGGACGCACCGTGGAGGGGGAGGTAATGACTTCAGCTGTTTATGTCACTCTATTTGTATTTGTGTTCACCCATGAATCAAAAAGAATTGCAATGTTTACAGGAACTGCCCCCTCTTCGTCCTCGAACCCATGACAAGTTCTAGGACATGTGGTACAACGACAGGTACACTCCTCTCCTCGAGAGGGCTGGCCTGGATGTCATATCATACCAGGTTCGCCGTGGGTTGCCCATCATCAACCTCGCGGCGATCACAGCTTTGGTTGACAGGTAAAATCAGTAACAACTAATCCACTTCCATGTTTATTTTGGGCTGTCGATGAGCACCTCACCATACTACTCATTTCTGTTTCTGTAGGTGGAGGCCGGAAACTCATAGTTTCCACCTACCTCGTGGTGAGATGACCATTACGCTTGAGGACGCTCAGAAGTTCCTTGGTATCAGTGTTAGAGGCCGTCCAGTTATCGGCCAGTGCAGGCCTGACGGTTGGAGGGCCAGAGTGGAGGCCTTCCTCGGGAGAGAGCTTCCTCCAGAGGCACCGGGTACCCGCACCTCAGGAGTACCTATCATGTGGCTCAGGCAGAACTTTGCTCAGTGTCCAGATGATGCCAATGAGCAGACAATTACCTTATACTGCAGGGCTTGGGTCCTGCACTTGTTTGGGTGTGTTCTCTTCCCTGACACGATGGGAGATAGCGCATTATGGATGTACCTCCCTTGCCTCACCGACTGGGACATGGCGGGGGGAGGGGGGTACAGCTAGGCGTCCGAAGTGTTGGCATTCCTGTACCACCACCTCTGCGAGGCGTGTCACCAGACTTCGCAGCACTTGTCGATTGCAGCTGTGTGTACCTTCTCCAGCTGTGGATGTGGTCTCGTCTACCAATAAGCCGACCCACAGTTCTTCCTCCTTGTTGGTATTTCTTAATGCAAACAAAAATAATCCGCAAGCGCACGGAATTACCGTTGTAGCACTTCACCCGAAAGTATTCAGGGTATCGTATTTTTCACAGGGAACGAAGGTACTCTTCTAGCTAGTTCGTCCAAGGACAACAGAAGGATAAAGTTGGCGAGGGTAGAGATGGATTCTTATGGTTTTAGGGTCTAAGGATAGATAAACTCTACTTCTACTTGCTCACTTTAAGCACCGGCGTACACCTAGTCTACCAAGCGATACCGGCATGTAGCTCTACACCGAACCCGAACGTGGGGGATTATAAGGGACGGATAGGGCTGTCACCACCTACCGCCTACCCCTCAACCGTGGGGCATGAGACAAACGAAGGTAGCCTCTAGCTTAGACACCATGTCTACAATATCGACTACTACTCTAGCGTTGTACAGGGTTATCCGTCTCTATCAGGAGCCCTCTACTAGAGTATCCGCTACAAGAACGGATGACGAACCTGCAAGCAAATAAGAATAAAGCTTAACTAATCAAAAGACTTAATACCATAAGAACCACGAACACTCACTTAGCGGAGGAATCCGTTGAGGTACATGTGTTCGTCAAGGTACAAGCGGGGGAAGACTACCGACAAGTCTGACACTTCCCCGAACTCTCCCTCACATCTCTTCCTACTACTCAACTCTAGGTAGCTATGGCCTAAGCCTTGGAGTGAAGCTCAAGTGTGATGTTGCTCTTCCTTGGCGCCAACACTTGCAGGACCCATCTAGAAGCCCAAAGAAGGCCACCACCGAAGCTGGGCTCATTTAGGCCTAGTTGGGGTGCGACCGCACCCCAGGTGCGCCTGCACCCTTTCTAGCACGCCTCAGGCCCAGCTTTGGCATGGTGGTGCATTTAATGCACTAGAGGGCAGTGCGGTGATGCTCCGGGGAATATTCCTCCTCAAACCGCCTCCAACCTACTATAAAAGAAGGAGGAGAGCCCCCCAAAATAACAACACACCAAGGAAGAGCAACATCACACTTGAGCTTCACTCCAAGGCTTAGGCCATAGCTACCTAGAGTTGAGTAGTAGGAAGAGATGTGAGGGAGAGTTCGGGGAAGTGTCAGACTTGTCGGTAGTCTTCCCCCGCTTGTACCTTGACGAACACATGTACCTCAACGGATTCCTCCGCTAAGTGAGTGTTCGTGGTTCTTATGGTATTAAGTCTTTTGATTAGTTAAGCTTTATTCTTATTTGCTTGCAGGTTCGTCATCCGTTCTTGTAGCGGATACTCTAGTAGAGGGCTCCTGATAGAGACGGATAACCCTGTACAACGCTAGAGTAGTAGTCGATATTGTAGACATGGTGTCTAAGCTAGAGGCTACCTTCGTTTGTCTCATGCCCCACGGTTGAGGGGTAGGCGGTAGGTGGTGACAGCCCTATCCGTCCCTTATAATCCCCCACGTTCGGGTTCGGTGTAGAGCTACATGCCGGTATCGCTTGGTAGACTAGGTGTACGCCGGTGCTTAAAGTGAGCAAGTAGAAGTAGAGTTTATCTATCCTTAGACCCTAAAACCATAAGAATCCATCTCTACCCTCGCCAACTTTATCCTTCTGTTGTCCTTGGACGAACTAGCTAGAAGAGTACCTTCGTTCCCTGTGAAAAATACGATACCCTGAATACTTTCGGGTGAAGTGCTACAACGGTAATTCCGTGCGCTTGCGGATTATTTTTGTTTGCATTAAGAAATACCAACAAGGAGGAAGAACTGTGGGTCGGCTTATTGGTAGACGAGACCACATCCACAGCTGGAGAAGGTACACACAGCTGCAATCGACAAGTGCTGCGAAGTCTGGTGACACGCCTCGCAGAGGTGGTGGTACAGGAATGCCAACACTTCGGACGCCTAGCTGTACCCCCCTCCCCCCGCCATGTCCCAGTCGGTGAGGCAAGGGAGGTACATCCATAATGCGCTATCTCCCATCGTGTCAGGGAAGAGAACACACCCAAACAAGTGCAGGACCCAAGCCCTGCAGTATAAGGTAATTGTCTGCTCATTGGCATCATCTGGACACTGAGCAAAGTTCTGCCTGAGCCACATGATAGGTACTCCTGAGGTGCGGGTACCCGGTGCCTCTGGAGGAAGCTCTCTCCCGAGGAAGGCCTCCACTCTGGCCCTCCAACCGTCAGGCCTGCACTGGCCGATAACTGGACGGCCTCTAACACTGATACCAAGGAACTTCTGAGCGTCCTCAAGCGTAATGGTCATCTCACCACGAGGTAGGTGGAAACTATGAGTTTCCGGCCTCCACCTACAGAAACAGAAATGAGTAGTATGGTGAGGTGCTCATCGACAGCCCAAAATAAACATGGAAGTGGATTAGTTGTTACTGATTTTACCTGTCAACCAAAGCTGTGATCGCCGCGAGGTTGATGATGGGCAACCCACGGCGAACCTGGTATGATATGACATCCAGGCCAGCCCTCTCGAGGAGAGGAGTGTACCTGTCGTTGTACCACATGTCCTAGAACTTGTCATGGGTTCGAGGACGAAGAGGGGGCAGTTCCTGTAAACATTGCAATTCTTTTTGATTCATGGGTGAACACAAATACAAATAGAGTGACATAAACAGCTGAAGTCATTACCTCCCCCTCCACGGTGCGTCCTTGGTGGTTCTCCTCGAAGTATGGATCCAGCAGGTGGAATGGCTCCATCCTACAAAAAAGGAGAATGTCGTGGTTAGTCAATTATAAAAGTAAACAAGAAAGTAAACATGCATATCAAATTTAACAATAATTAGCTAAACAAGTAAGATAGCAATTTAGTGATGAAAGAAAATAGTTTGAACTGTGAAAACAATTAAGTACAACAAATAATTTGCACCTAACTAAGAGGACAATGGCAAGTACGTGCATTGTGGCCAAGTTTGCCGCATCTGCCACATTGGTTCTGCTCGGGGTCAGTAAGAAAAGGGGTTGCTCTCCCTCACCTCGTTCTTCCTGAAACCTGATCCATAACCATCTTGTGTCTCATCCTCTTCCTGGTTCCACGTTTGTTCCAATGACTACCTAGATCGGCAATGTACTTCGGACCCTCGTACGGTGGCCACTGTCCCTCGTCCAGGTATGGCTCAAAACGGGGAGACCATGTAAGAACAAGGCTATCAACACTGAACTCCTAAGGGATCTTGGTCTCATAGAGGTAGTTGTGATGCTGAGCTGCTGCCACATAATGTGAACATGGAAAGTGGTACTGCCTCGGTCTCCCGCATGTGCATGAAAAATTAATAAGTACCACTATGTAGCTCCTTGACAGCCGAACCTCACCATCAAACGTTGTACCACTCCTTTCAACAACCTCGTACTTCCCCGTGCCGTGGTCAAAACAATGGACCTCATGTGTCAGAGCCCTAGACTTTGCCTTATCTAGGTCAGCTTTAGGTTTAGGTGCCCATATTTCATTCTTACTCTGTCAAGCCATTGCATCTAAGTGTCTCTCGTTAAACCAGGCAACAAGCTTGTAGAAGGTGAATGATATGATAGCATTGACGGGCATGGCGCGTATACACTTCAGCAAATTATTAAATGATTCGGCCATGTTGCTAGTCTGAAACTCGTACCTCTAGCCACCATCATCGTAAGCCCTTGTCCATTTTTTAGGTTCCCACAGCAATCCTCTCAACCACTGT
>JAHUYU010002780.1:0-14709 GCA_030439765.1 Tripidium arundinaceum | reverse complement strand
CCACCACCCATTTCTCCACAAGCTTGTAGATTGCTACAAGATCAATCTTTGCAATCTTCATCCGAACTCTATTCTCTCTGTCTCCATCTTCATCCATTTCTGTGAAGCTTTTCTTGGCATTTACCCCCATTTCAACCTGTTCCGCCACTTCTTCTACCTCAAAACCAAAGGAGGTAGTGGCGGATCCAAAATCGTCGAGGGTGTGTACTTGAATCTACATGACGGGATGAAGGCAAGCTACCTGCACGTCCCACTGAGCTCGTCGATGAGGGATTGGTACAAGAAGTGGTTTTAGATCATGCAGGAGCAAGTTCTGACCGTCGGCGACGTAACCACCATCCCCAAGCCCAATGAGAACTGGTCGGCAAGGCCGACTAGCGCCGAGCAGGAGCAGGTGAATGAACTACTCGGGCTTATAAACAAAAATCAAGTCAACGGGGGTGCTGGTCGCCTCCAACTTCGTGCTCAGGCGGTTGTAGCCCTGTAAGGACAGGGTGCATCCGGCCTTTGAGTACCACGGCCTTAGGGACCCGACCAAGCAGACAGATAGGGACATCCCGCCAATGGAGGTCGACAAACGGGTCAGACATCTGTTCGACCTGTCCGGGTACGAGTACCTGAAGTCGGCCCAGAAAGCGTTCAACCTGAAGAATTTGCCTCCCCAGGTATATTCAAAACCATTCTTGTTGTTCTCCTGGTGTACTGTCTTTGATTCATGTAATTATGACGTAATCTTATACTGCACAAGATCCATGGCTAGGACCGAGCTCTGGTTTACGCCTTTGACGTCTCGAGCAGCGAGTGGCCGATAGGCGTGGATTCTCAGGAGTCCCTCGAGGAGCGGCTGGCCCGCATCGCCAAGATGGAGGCGGCCGAGAAGACCAGGGAAATCGAGTCAGAGGAAGAGCAGGCCAGCGAGCCCCTGCCTCAAAGTAAGAAGGCTGGGAAGCGGCCCGCTCGGGAGGAGAGCTCCATGGGCAACCAATCGGCCCCCTCCAAACAAGGGGCCGATTGAATTTAGATGATGAAGATAGCGGTCGGAAACGGCGCAAGATCGTCAGCGACTAGTTGGACGACGACGAAGGGCCAATGGCGAGGCAGCAGACCACGCACGCAACGCCGCCCCGAGCACTGTCACCGACCAGGGCACCCACACCGCCCCGGGCTGTAACGCCGCCAAGGGCGCCAGTGCCGCCAAAGGCGCCGACACCACCAAGGGTACCCTCGCCACCGAGGGTACCACCGAGGATTGAGGGGACGGGTGAAAGGATCAAGATGCCCAAGAGGGGGGTGAATTGGGCTAATTCTAAATATTCTTTCAAGAATTAAAACCTATTACTAGCCCATTTCACCCCTAGTGCATAAGAGTGTGTTCTAACTTCTAACGCACAAAAGTTTAGCACCCTATGTTCCAATCCTACTCTAGTATGGCAATTCTAGGAATGTAAAAGACAAGAATTGAATTGCTCAAAGTAATTGCGGAATTTAAAGAGAGGAAGAAACAAGCCGAATTTTTTCCCGAGGTATCGAGGTGTCGGCACACCCCCCCTAGTCCTCGTTGGAGCACCCTCACCGAGGTATCGCTCCCCCTTGATCAGCGCAAGGATCAAGTGCTCACTATGAGCTGATTCTTCACCACTCCGGCCCGGTGAATCGCTCACTACCAGTCACAACACGATATGGGTCATCCACAAGCTCTGCCGGATGATCACCATGCTCCCGATCGCCACCAAGCCGTCTAGGTGATGCCGATCCCCAAGAGTAACAAGCACAAACTCTCACTTGACCCAAACAAGGCTAATGAGAAAGGTGGATGCACACTTGCTACTCCCTATGCACTAATGAGGCCTCCAATCTTGCGATTATCAAATCTCAAACACCTCACTAGGCTCTTGCTCTCCCTTGCACTCCAAAGGGTGTTCTCAGCTGATCAAATGGGCAAGAGACCCCAAATGGACGAGTAGGAGTTGTATTTATACTCCCCTAAACAAGTCCTCACGAAGGGGTAAAACTTCAGCTGTCAAAGGGGCATCGGACGCGTCTGACGCGCACATCGGATGCGTCCTATGCCTCCTCCAACGGTAACATGTACTATTTCTGACACCACACGTCACAGTGACATCGGACGCACCATGCAGTCGCATCCGATGTCAGCGTCCGATGCCTCACGTGCGCAGGCTCAAGTGAACAGTGCCAGCGTCGCGTCCGACGCAGCCCCACCGGCGCATCCGATGTGGCATGGCTGGCAACTGTGCACTCCCTGTACTCATCGGACGCGTCCGATGTGTACAGGGCCAGCGTCCGATGCCCTTTTAAGGGCTCTCTCACCTCCGGATCGCGACGCTATCTTAACGACTTTTGTTCCACTCGATCTTTGGGTTGTCCCTGAGCTACCTAGTGCTAAGTCTTACAAGTGTGCACCACACCTATCACATTAGACTCACCTAGGTCAAGCTACTAGTTCACACTCCCCTTAATAGTATGGCCAAAGGAAAAACAAAGTACTCAACTATTCTAAGTGTCTCTCCAACACCAAATGACACTTAGAACTAGCCTATCTCCAACCTTGTCGACCATCCTTTGAAAACCGAAAACGAAATCCATCGTAGGGGCAAGTGAACATCCGATTGCCCAAACAATCGCCATTATCGTGACCTAACTCAATTTGTTTCTACAAAACATATGTTAGTCATAATAATCTTATGTTGTCATTAATCACCGAAACCCACTAGGGGCCTAGATGCTTTCAATCTCCCCCTTTTTGGTGATTGATGACAACACGTGAACGAGTATAGAGAGAAGAGTTTTTGGTTTTTCAACCTCATGATTTGCATGAACTTGTTAAGGATAAGAGAAATGAGTTAGAGACAAGTTCATACAAACCATGCCAACATCATGTACTTAACAAATAGAAGTGAAAAACAAGTACATGAAGAAAAGGGCTCATTCAACAAAGAATTTGAGATGAACACAAGTAAATGAGCGATAAACATGACATGTCATATATGATATGAAAAAGTGAGCACACTGCATGTCATACGAGTCCAAGTGAGCATATATACAATGCAGGAAAGATAAACATGAATGCATGAGAGTATATCACACCAAAAGAACGAGAACCCTCTCACAACGCCCCCACCTCACCTACCTTCTAGGACTCACAGACCTTTTGGGGCGGTCTGGCTCGTACGTGGCACACTGGGTTCGTCAGTTCTACGCCTCATTTTGGGTTGACCCAGACCACGAGTTCATTCACTTCGCATTCATGGGCACTCACTACTTGCTCTACTGTTCAGAGATCCGAGACCTCTTTGGGTTGCCACAATCTACTACTCAGATTCACACTCTATGCTATGGCAGGACCGAGCCCCTGAGACGCCCTCACGGCGGAGAGGAGTCTTCTACAGACTTTGTTCAACCCTGCTTCACAGCGCCGTTCGGAGAGGGCTCGAGCCGTACACCGAAGGACCTTACTCCTACAGCCCGTCTCCTGAACGAGGTCATGAGGAGGACGCTGCTACCACGTATTGGTTATAGAGAGGGGATGTCCAGGATCCATCTTTGGCTCCTCGCTCACCTTGTCAGGCAGGAGGAGTTTGACGTCTGGGACGTCATTCTTTCAGAGATGGAGGACACGATTGCCGAGGGCATCCGAGGACACCGTCAGCTCTCGTACGCTCACTGGATCTCCTATCTTCTATTCCGGACTACTAGTCACATCGGAGCCAGATCTCAGCTTGACCAGTCTCTTTCTGCGTCTCCGACTGTCTATCCGGCATATGACATGTGCCAGCTGACTGGACAGCGCAGGGATCAGCGAGCAGCACAGCCACCACCAGTGCGTCAGAGGCCATCAGTGCCTAAGATAGCTGAACAGCAGGACGAGGCCATCAGGGCCGTTGCTGAGAGAGAGCTCGAGGACATGGAGATCGAGCAGGGTTTTGTGGCTGAGGACCCTCCGTCCGACAGTACGGACGACGACTACGAGCCAGTGCCCAGGATGCCACCACGTGCACACGACTCAGAGGCAGGTGGCTCCCACTCAGCTCAGCCCTCGACAGACCCAGCCCTACTAGCTATTCTTGAGAGCATTTGGGACGAGCAGCGACGTCAGGCTCAAGAGCAACAGAGGCTAGCCGAGGCTCAGGCACTCCAGCAGGCTCAGCAGACGGCGCGTCAGGATGCCATCCAGCAGCAGCTCCTCGTACTTCAATAGAAGACTCTGCAGTTTATGGATTGGATGACGAGTCTCATCAGTTCACCTCAGCAGCAGGCCCCCGCCGCAGTTCAGCGCACCTGGTCCCTCGACCACTAGTCCCGCTCTTCAGATTCAGGGTCAGTGGCAGCCACAGACGCAGTTCCCTCAGTTTTAGTCCCTCTTGCGGCAGTCCTCACAGTGGTTCACCACTTCTCCAGGGGCTGGGAGTTATACGCCGATTGTCACGGGTTTCACCCCGCTCCCGACAAAGTCGTCCTTCGCGACCACTACTTCGGTGACTCGTGACCTCTCGGCGACCTTCAGCGAGCTCACAGGCCACCCTACACCTCCTCACTTTCAGGTGCATGTTACCTCCACTACTACAGCTCCAGCGACTGGCACGTCTGACACTTTGCCGAGCTCAGTAGCGTCTTTAGAGCAGCCTGTGCCAGTGAGTCAGCCTCCTCCTGTTATGACTTCACTCGAGGCCTCTGTGCCTATTGCTCTGTCTACTTCAGTTCCTCCAGTCTCTAAGCCCACCCAAATAGTTCCAGCGACTGCTTCAGCGACAGTGACTCCAGAGATTGTGCTAGAGACTGGCCCTCTTCCAGAGTCATAGGGTCAGGCTACAGTTTCAGAGGCACAGCTGGCAGACCCCGTTTTAGCGTCCCAGCAGGTTGACACAGAGATACCTCAACACACCCAGACTGCTTCACCTTCACCTCCCGAGTTAGAGGGTCCGTCAGCTCAGAGTTCTTCCTCTGAGGAGGATGCATTGCTTGCTCAGTTTGAGGTTCTTCCCCGCACGTCTGCGCCCGACTCATCTGCCTCCGTTCCGCCTTCCGACCCTTAGGTTTTGGTGCTTGACGCCAAAGGGGGAGAGAGTCCGAGTATAGTTTTAGGGGGAGCGTTGTGAGAGGGTTCTCGTTCTTTTGGTGTGATATACTCTCATGCATTCATGTTTATCTTTCCTGCATTGTATATATGCTCACTTGGACTCGTATGACATGCAGTGTGCTCACTTTTTCATATCATATATGACATGTCATGTTTATCGCTCATTTACTTGTGTTCATCTCAAATTCTTTGTTGAATGAGCCCTTTTCTTCATGTACTTGTTTTTCACTTCTATTTGTTAAGTACATGATGTTGGCATGGTTTGTATGAACTTGTCTCTAACTCATTTCTCTTATCCTTAACAAGTTCATGCAAATCATGAGGTTGAAAAACCAAAAACTCTTCTCTCTATACTCGTTCACGTGTTGTCATCAATCACCAAAAAGGGGGAGATTGAAAGCATCTAGGCCCCTAGTGGGTTTCGGTGATTAATGACAACATAAGATTATTATGACTAACATATGTTTTGTAGAAACAAATTGAGTTAGGTCACGATAATGGCGATTGTTTGGGCAATCGGATGTTCACTTGCCCCTACGATGGATTTCGTTTTCGGTTTTCAAAGGATGGTCGACAAGGTTGGAGATAGGCTAGTTCTAAGTGTCATTTGGTGTTGGAGAGACACTTAGAATAGTTGAGTACTTTGTTTTTCCTTTGGCCATACTATTAAGGGGAGTGTGAACTAGTAGCTTGACCTAGGTGAGTCTAATGTGATAGGTGTGGTGCACACTTGTAAGACTTAGCACTAGGTAGCTCAGGGACAACCCAAAGATCGAGTGGAACAAAAGTCGTTAAGATAGCGTCGCGATCCGGAGGTGAGAGAGCCCTTAAAAGGGCATCGGACGCTGGCCCTGTACACATCGGACGCGTCCGATGAGTACAGGGAGTGCACAGTTGCCAGCCATGCCACATCGGATGCGCCGGTGGGGCTGCGTCGGACGCGACGCTGGCACTGTTCACTTGAGCCTGCGCACGTGAGGCATCGGACGCTGACATCGGATGCGACTGCATGGTGCGTCCGATGTCACTGTGACGTGTGGTGTCAGAAATAGTACATGTTACCGTTGGAGGAGGCATAGGACGCATCCGATGTGCGCGTCAGACGCGTCCGATGCCCCTTTGACAGCTGAAGTTTTACCCCTTCGTGAGGACTTGTTTAGGGGAGTATAAATACAACTCCTACTCGTCCATTTGGGGTCTCTTGCCCATTTGATCAGCTGAGAACACCCTTTGGAGTGCAAGGGAGAGCAAGAGCCTAGTGAGGTGTTTGAGATTTGATAATCGCAAGATTGGAGGCCTCATTAGTGCATAGGGAGTAGCAAGTGTGCATCCACCTTTCTCATTAGCCTTGTTTGGGTCAAGTGAGAGTTTGTGCTTGTTACTCTTGGGGATCGGCATCACCTAGACGGCTTGGTGGCGATCGGGAGCATGGTGATCATCCGGCAGAGCTTGTGGATGACCCATATCGTGTTGTGACTGGTAGTGAGCGATTCACCGGGCCGGAGTGGTGAAGAATCAGCTCATAGTGAGCACTTGATCCTTGCGCTGATCAAGGGGGAGCGATACCTCGGTGAGGGTGCTCCAACGAGGACTAGGGGGGGGTGTGCCGACACCTCGATACCTCGGGAAAAAATTCGGCTTGTTTCTTCCTCTCTTTAAATTCCGCAATTACTTTGAGCAATTCAATTCTTGTCTTTTACATTCCTAGAATTGCCATACTAGAGTAGGATTGGAACATAGGGTGCTAAACTTTTGTGCGTTAGAAGTTAGAACACACTCTTATGCACTAGGGGTGAAATGGGCTAGTAATAGGTTTTAATTCTTGAAAGAATATTTAGAATTAGCCCAATTCACCCCCCTCTTGGGCATCTTGATCCTTTCACCCGTCCCCTCAATCCTCGGTGGTACCCTCGGTGGCGAGGGTACCCTTGGTGGTGTCGGCGCCTTTGGCGGCACTGGCGCCCTTGGCGGCGTTACAGCCCGGGGCGGTGTGGGTGCCCTGGTCGGTGACAGTGCTCGGGGCGGCGTTGCGTGCGTGGTCTGCTGCCTCGCCATTGGCCCTTCGTCGTCGTCCAACTAGTCGCTGACGATCTTGCGCCGTTTCCGACCGCTATCTTCATCATCTAAATTCAATCGGCCCCTTGTTTGGAGGGGGCCGATTGGTTGCCCATGGAGCTCTCCTCCCGAGCGGGCCGCTTCCCAGCCTTCTTACTTTGAGGCAGGGGCTCGCTGGCCTGCTCTTCCTCTGACTCGATTTCCCTGGCCTTCTCGGCCGCCTCCATCTTGGCGATGCGGGCCAGCCGCTCCTCGAGGGACTCCTGAGAATCCACGCCTATCGGCCACTCGCTGCTCGAGACGTCAAAGGCGTAAACCAGAGCTCGGTCCTAGCCATGGATCTTGTGCAGTATAAGATTACGTCATAATTACATGAATCAAAGACAGTACACCAGGAGAACAACAAGAATGGTTTTGAATATACCTGGGGAGGCAAATTCTTCAGGTTGAACGCTTTCTGGGCCGACTTCAGGTACTCGTACCCGGACAGGTCGAACAGATGTCTGACCCGTTTGTCGACCTCCATTGGCGGGATGTCCCTATCTGTCTGCTTGGTCGGGTCCCTAAGGCCGTGGTACTCAAAGGCCGGATGCACCCTGTCCTTACAGGGCTACAACCGCCTGAGCACGAAGTTGGAGGCGACCAGCACCCCGTTGACTTGATTTTTGTTTATAAGCCCGAGTAGTTCATTCACCTGCTCCTGCTCGGCGCTAGTCGGCCTTGCCGACCAGTTCTCATTGGGCTTGGGGATGGTGGTTACGTCGCCGACGGTCAGAACTTGCTCCTGCATGATCTAAAACCACTTCTTGTACCAATCCCTCATCGACGAGCTCAGTGGGACGTGCAGGTAGCTTGCCTTCATCCCGTCATGTAGATTCAAGTACACACCCTCGACGATTTTGGATCCGCCACTACCTCCTTTGGTTTTGAGGTAGAAGAAGTGGCGGAACAGGTTGAAATGGGGGTAAATGCCAAGAAAAGCTTCACAGAAATGGATGAAGATGGAGACAGAGAGAATAGAGTTCGGATGAAGATTGCAAAGATTGATCTTGTAGCAATCTACAAGCTTGTGGAGAAATGGGTGGCAAGGAATGCCGAACCCGCGGGGAAAGTACTCCTCAAAAACAACTAATTCGCCGGGGCGGGGATCTGGATAGCTCCCACTGTAGGAGATTCTCCATCCGCCGACAGTCTATTCGTGGAGATTGCTAGCGAGGACGAACTTGCCGACGGACGCCTTGGTGCTTGAGGACTTCGTCCACTCCACCGCGTACGTCGGCACCGGCTCCTTGTTCGACGAACTGCGACCCGCGACCGGAACCGCTACCGTGCACCATTTCTTCTTCTTTTTCTCTGGGATCACAAGGAGGAAGATGTAGCGGTGTTTGAATCTAGAACAGAGCTTGAGGAAGCAGAGATCTTTTGGGTTTGGATTTGGGATCTACGATTGCTACAGTACGACCGAAGACTCCGGAGGAAGAAGAAGGCAATGAAGGCAATGAATCGTGGCTGAATGGCCGGGGACGGCTACTTAAATGAGAAGGGATGACCTTTCGACTTCCTAGGGTTTTTCGGGAACCGCGCCTCGCGCCGTCTCGATTCTATCCTTTCTAAACCCTAACTGGGTTGTTTGCTGGGCCTTGCAAAGTTGGATTTTGCAAATGCGCATTTGGAGCGTCTCTTGGGTCCACAGCAGAGCTGGGGACTGCAGATCGGGCCCACAGCAGAGCTGGGGACTGGTCGGCAGCAGAGCTGCACACTTGTTCCTTAGCGAAGCTCGGGGACTGGGTCCACAGTAGAGCTGGGGACTGCGGATCGGGCCCACAGCAGAGCTGGGGACTGGTTGGCAGCAGAGCTGCACACTTGTCCCTTAGCGGAGCTTGGGGACTAGGTCCACAGTAGAGCTGGGGACTGCGGATCGGGCCCACAGCAGAGCTGGGGACTGGTCAGCAGCAGAGCTACACACTTGTCCCTTAGTGGAGCTCGGGGACTGGGTCCACAGCAGAGCTGGGGACTGGTCTGCAGCAGAGCTACACACTTGTCCCTTAGCGGAGCTCGAGGACTGGGTCCACAGCAGAGGTAGGGACTGCCGATCAGGCCCACAGCAGAGCTAGGGACTGGTCGGCAGCAGAGCTGCACACTTGTCCCTTAGCGGAGCTCGGGGACTGGGTCCACAGCAGAGCTGGGGACTACAGATCGGGCCCACAGCAGAGCTGGGGACTGGTCGGTAGCAGAGCTACACACTTGTCCCTTAGCGGAGCTCAGGGACTGGGTCCACAACAGAGCTGGGGACCGTGGATCGGGCCCACAGCAGAGCTGGGGACTGGTCGGCACCAGAGCTGCACATTTTGTCATCAGCAGAGCTGGTGCTTGAGCCATCAGTAGAGCTCGGGGACTACGTTGTTGCGAGTCACAGAATTCTTCTCAACCGAGTTGGGATCTTTTCTTTCTTTTTTAGACCCTGGCACCACGTGACCAAGTCACCTACTACCAGGCTCGGGGACTAAGTGGGCACACTTCACCTAGCAGTGAATGTGCTTGCTGCTTTCGTGTTAGTATTTTTTTTCTTAGACCCTGGCACCACATGACCACGTCACCTACTACCAGGCTCGGGGACTAAGTGGGCACACTTCACCTAGCGGTGAATATGTTTGCTGTTTTGCAACAGAGTTGTATGTAGTGCCTGAGACATGGCGCCTACCTTTAATTGTTATGGTCCCAAGGATCGCGATTTGGCAGAGACGGCGGTGCCGAGCGTCATTAATTTTTTCTTCGACGAAAACTAAAGTGGGCACACTTCACCAGAGGTGAATTGTTTTTTCTTTTTTCTCTTAGAGCACGATGCATTTTTCGAACAACTCGTCTTTCTGGTCGACACGGTGGTCGGCTTCGAACTGGTCAGAGAGCCAGGAACACTCTACAGCTGTCCTTAAAGCTGGTTGGGTGTTGCAAGGGAGCAAGCTACACTGGTCGGAAGATCTCAAGATGGATTGTTATGTCAAAATACATCATGCTCGTGGACTAGTTGTGGGGGTATAGAGCCGTATACCCTCACGGCTGGACTTGGGCCATGCCCGACAAGGTGGCCCAACCTGTCAAAATGGGCTGCGCGGGTTATGTAGCTGCTCGGCGTATCGCTCAAGGAATCGGAGATTGCCTTCGTAATCAAGGAAACTAGTCAGTTAGGCTAGATATCGTATCCTCAGCTGATATGGCAGTTGTAATCGGCTAGGCTTAGATTCCTTAGATCTGTAACCTTGCCCCCGGACTATATAAGGTGGGCAAGGACCCCCTCAAAGGAGATGACCAGATAGCAATACAATCCACCAAAGACGCAGGACGTAGGGTATTACGCAAACCATGCGGCCCGAACCTGGATAAATCCTCATGTTCGTCTTGCGTCACCATCTAGTTCGTTGTCTCGCGCACCTCTACCAATCAATCTACCATCGCGAGTATACCCCTCGGTGGACTGCCGACCATATTTCGTCAACATTGATTCCAAGTACTCTCTTCTTCACCTTAGCCATGGTACCTCAGTCGCCAAGCCATCGCTGCTCTTCACCTCCGCTTAATCCCTCGAAGCCTTTTTCTTGCTATCTTCACCCTATCGAGCTATCTCCAAGTCACATTATATCTTGAACCAACAATAAGCATTCATTTGAAGTCCCATAACTATCATTATCCATATCCAAGTCATACTCCAAATATTGTCCATAAACCTTCCACGACTTGGCTTCTTTTGATCACATATCTTGATCCATACCAATATAGTCAAGCCAATTCACTATTCCTTATATCCTCTCATTTTGGCTTGACACCCTTAATCTTCATTTCAATATCTATCTCCATAATGGCATCACTCTAATTTCCTTCTTTATTCTTCCAACTTGATCAATATCAATGTGTAGTGATTTTCCAAATCTTTGTCCATACAAGCAAACCAATATAGAGGAAATCTTATATTATACATTGTCATCACCAATGCAATCTTGACTCATTCTTGAATACTTGATCAAAGTCAATCCACTATCAAACTCTTCTTGTTCATGCAAAGCAAGCCACCTATGAGACTAATCCATTTTAATTAACTCATGTCTTATTTGCCATTTGCCAACGGACAAGCTAGCGCCCGGACGTCTGGCCTCAGGATGCATCCGGACGTAGCTCCCAGCCGTTTGATACGAGGAACAGTAACCGTCTGATACGAGTGACTCACCCCGCCTTCCCATAGCTTGGGGCTTGCCTTGCCTTCCAGCGCGCCCGTCCACAAGCGCGGTGTGTCCACCGGCCCCCAACATGCCTCATCCACAGGCCCCCAATGCGCCGCGCGCCCCGTCCGCTAGCCCCCAATGTGGCTGTTCTTATTTCTTATGTCTATTGGATGATTTTGCAAGCGCACATAATATACCGTTGCAGCACTTCACCTGGAAGTATTCTAAGGTATCATTATTTATTTTATCCCAAGGGTAGCTAGGAATGATAATAAATGAGAGATCCTTATGTTCACCTCCACTTAGTATCAATTAGTGCTAGGGGGTAATCGAAATATGATGGAAAGGGTTGATGCAACAAGTTAAGATAAAGGTAACTAAAAGATAACTAGTAAGGTATAGCTAGGTGGGAGGACAACGAGAGAGTAAAGGATTCCTATGATTCAAACCCTACTTCTATGATCTTATCTTAATCACACAATTGAAACATATAGATTGATACCTTACAACATGTATGCTAGGCGATAGTGCGACAATAGGAGGACAAAACTCCTATCCGAAGCGGCTACCTTGTTATGGGGCCTTACCTTTTAAGAACTTGCCTACAACACGTGGTGGAATACAAAGACTACACAAGGCTGTCACCACTTGCTAGCTACCACAAACAATCCGTGCGACAAGTGATAACCAAAGGCATGATAATGTATAAGCACCGCACTTACACCTTCTCTCATTACTCTAATTGCGAACGCACAGATCAATTAGAGCACCCTATGATAGGCGATGATCGCATACAAGTGTGGTTATAGGATCACAATCTAATATATAACACTATACGATAAGATAAGTCACAACAATACTATAACAAGTATAATATTGCACAAAGTAAAGACTAAGTAAAGTAGGGTAAGAATATAACTATATTGAATAAGAATAAAGTCTTACTAAAAAGGGAAGGGTACAAGAACTATACAGACTCTCTAGAACACAACTCTAGAAACCCCGAGCAATCTCGACTCAACTCTAACTCCCACACTAGACTATCCTACTAAGATAAAGTGGAACTACACTACTCTTCACTTGGAGATTGAAGGCATGAATGGAGAGGGGTATACTCGCGATGGTAGATTGATTGGTAGAGGTGCGCGAGACAACGAACTAGATGGTGACGCAAGACGAACATGAGGATTTATCCAGGTTCGGGCCGCATGGTTTGCGTAATACCCTACGTCCTGCGTCTTTGGTGGATTGTATTGCTATCTGGTCATCTCCTTTGAGGGGGTCCTTGCCCACCTTATATAGTCCGGGGGCAAGGTTACAGATCTAAGGAATCTAAGCCTAGCCGATTACAACTGCCATATCAGCTGAGGATACGATATCTAGCCTAACTGACTAGTTTCCTTGATTACGAAGGCAATCTCCGATTCCTTGAGCGATACGCCGAGCAGCTACATAACCCGCGCAGCCCATTTTGACAGGTTGGGCCACCTTGTCGGGCATGGCCCAAGTTATGGGAAGGCGGGGTGAGTCACTCGTATCAGACGGTTACTGTTCCTCGTATCAAACGGCTGGGAGCTACGTCCGGATGCATCCTGAGGCCAGACGTCCGGGCGCTAGCTTGTCCGTTGGCAAATGGCAAATAAGACATGAGTTAATTAAAATGGATTAGTCTCATAGGTGGCTTGCTTTGCATGAACAAGAAGAGTTTGATAGTGGATTGACTTTGATCAAGTATTCAAGAATGAGTCAAGATTGCATTGGTGATGACAATGTATAATATAAGATTTCCTCTATATTGGTTTGCTTGTATGGACAAAGATTTGGAAAATCACTACACATTGATATTGATCAAGTTGGAAGAATAAAGAAGGAAATTAGAGTGATGCCATTATGGAGATAGATATTGAAATGAAGATTAAGGGTGTCAAGCCAAAATGAGAGGATATAAGGAATAGTGAATTGGCTTGACTATATTGGTATGGATCAAGATATGTGATCAAAAGAAGCCAAGTCGTGGAAGGTTTATGGACAATATTTGGAGTATGACTTGGATATGGATAATGATAGTTATGGGACTTCAAATGAATGCTTATTGTTGGTTCAA
The DNA here is from genome assembly GCA_030439765.1 of Tripidium arundinaceum. Taxonomy (NCBI): domain Eukaryota; kingdom Viridiplantae; phylum Streptophyta; class Magnoliopsida; order Poales; family Poaceae; genus Tripidium; species Tripidium arundinaceum. The sequence goes on along the minus strand of JAHUYU010002780.1, from coordinate 1,241 downwards.
GATATAATGTGACTTGGAGATAGCTCGATAGGGTGAAGATAGCAAGAAAAAGGCTTCGAGGGATTAAGCGGAGGTGAAGAGCAGCGATGGCTTGGCGACTGAGGTACCATGGCTAAGGTGAAGAAGAGAGTACTTGGAATCAATGTTGACGAAATATGGTCGGCAGTCCACCGAGGGGTATACTCGCGATGGTAGATTGATTGGTAGAGGTGCGCGAGACAACGAACTAGATGGTGACGCAAGACGAACATGAGGATTTATCCAGGTTCGGGCCGCATGGTTTGCGTAATACCCTACGTCCTGCGTCTTTGGTGGATTGTATTGCTATCTGGTCATCTCCTTTGAGGGGTCCTTGCCCACCTTATATAGTCCGGGGGGCAAGGTTACAGATCTAAGGAATCTAAGCCTAGCCGATTACAACTGCCATATCAGCTGAGGATACGATATCTAGCCTAACTGACTAGTTTCCTTGATTACGAAGGCAATCTCCGATTCCTTGAGCGATACGCCGAGCAGCTACATAACCCGCGCAGCCCATTTTGACAGGTTGGGCCACCTTGTCGGGCATGGCCCAAGTCCAGCCGTGAGGGTATACGGCTCTATACCCCCACAACTAGTCCACGAGCATGATGTATTTTGACATAACAATCCATCTTGAGATCTTCCGACCAGTGTAGCTTGCTCCCTTGCAACACCCAACCAGCTTTAAGGACAGCTGTAGAGTGTTCCTGGCTCTCTGACCAGTTCGAAGCCGACCACCGTGTCGACCAGAAAGACGAGTTGTTCGAAAAATGCATCGTGCTCTAAGAGAAAAAAGAAAAAACAATTCACCTCTGGTGAAGTGTGCCCACTTTAGTTTTCGTCGAAGAAAAAATTAATGACGCTCGGCACCGCCGTCTCTGCCAAATCGCGATCCTTGGGTCCACAGCAAGAGGTAGGGACTGCCGATCAGGCCCACAGCAGAGCTAGGGACTGGTCGGCAGCAGAGCTGCACACTTGTCCCTTAGCGGAGCTCGGGGACTGGGTCCACAGCAGAGCTGGGGACTACAGATCGGGCCCACAGCAGAGCTGGGGACTGGTCGGTAGCAGAGCTACACACTTGTCCCTTAGCGGAGCTCAGGGACTGGGTCCACAACAGAGCTGGGGACCGTGGATCGGGCCCACAGCAGAGCTGGGGACTGGTCGGCACCAGAGCTGCACATTTTGTCATCAGCAGAGCTGGTGCTTGAGCCATCAGTAGA
>JAHUYU010001585.1:0-19348 GCA_030439765.1 Tripidium arundinaceum | reverse complement strand
CGTTGTAGAGATTTAGTTCCCCAATAGGTAGAAACTAAGAGGAAGCTGATTTTGCAAAAGAAGAAGAAAAACTATACATGCCAGATGCCACGTACTATTGTCCATCCTTTCTCTTTTCTCTCTATTCCAACACATGTCTATCGACTGCGCAAGACCAAGGAGACGCTTATGGCAAGCGTGGTCGGCAACAGGCGTGACAAGCACGAAGCACACATGCAGGACAGTGGATGCGCAAAGGCAGCAGCCTCGCTCGAACATGGTCGGCGAGGGGCGAAGCAGAGCGCTGTTGCTTGAAGTTGTTGATTGGGGGCAGTACCCCTAGGCCCTGGTTCAGTGGCAGCGCCAAAATTCTTCGGTGATGTTGAGGTTGGAGATGAGTAGAGGTGCTGTCACGGTCTTTGGAATTAATAGGAATAAGCTTACAGAGTTACAGTCTTGCTTTAGTTTAAGATTGGTTGTAAACTTGAGAACGTTGGACTCTTGTATGTATGATAATATGATTCGTTTTGACGGACAGAACAAACACTGGGGAAGAGAAGGAACGATGGAAAACAGAAAGAGCAACGGAACAGAAAAACGGACAAAAGAAGAAACTCTTCATGTTCTGGTCTCTCGGATGCGCGGACAAAAAAAACATGGGAACGACTCATGCGTAAGTTCGGACAGAGACGAAGAAACCACTTGTAATATGATTATTAATTATTATTAAAGGTACAGATACAAATACATATTTTTCTACTCTTATTCTTTCCTATCCGGATTAGGATTGTTACTCAGGATCGGAAGAATCTATTTGGAGTAGAATTCCTAGCTATCCAATTCTTTTCTATTCGAATTTGGATTGTTACTCAGAATTAGAAGAATCTATTTGGATTAGGATTATGATTTCTAGCTATCCAGATTACCTCAAAAAGCCCCGTATATGTCATATATAAATCAGGAGGGCCGTAGATAAATGAGCAGGAATAGTTTTCACATTCACAGAGTTGGTTAGGAAGAGGTGGACGAAAAAAAATAGGCTGAAATTTTGCCTCTTTATTATTATATAGATTTTAAAAAGTCAATCAATTTCATCTTTAATTAGGTTTATAACAACTAATATCAATATTTGTATCTCCAAATAGGTTTACTGTTAAAATAAATATGACGTAATTAATCTACTAATGTTTATCTAGTAGCACAAATATTAGTATTTTTTATATATTGGTCAAGGTTAAGATTGTTTGATTCCTAGAATGTGAAATGGAGACTTATTTTAGAATTCAGAGAGTATTTTTTGTTGTCTGCTTTTGGTCAGTAGCCGGACTGTAGGATCCCTGCTAAGTCTAGAGGAGAGTGAATAGGCCTCTAAAAATTCAGTTCGAACAAATGTTAAATCCCTGCGCGGCACTTCTGCTCGGTGAGCAACACTTCTGTGCCGCGGCACTACTGCTCGCTGAGCGTATGCCTGACAAGTTCGAGAACACAATTTAAATTCTACCAAAGAAAAATAGATCGAGTAATTTACTGAGCTTCCTGGGGTAGTGTAGACCCTATTCCACCACCTGTATGTTGTCGGAAGTGCACGAAAGTAGATCGAGATCAAACTCTAGAATCACCACACAAACAAGTATTGCACAAAATAAAGCAAGAACACAAGTGACACAAGAATTTATCCCGTGGTTCAGCTCGCCACCAAGACTTGCCTACCTTCACGTTGTTGAGGAAGCCACAAAGGTTTAGGTTTTGCAGACCCTATCCTCGTTCTCAAGTTAAGGGAGTGAACTCTTGAGATGAGTGTGGGGGTATAACCTCGGGTACCCACAGGAGGATACATGGGCCGCACCATCAGGGGTGGTCCAGCCCACAAGTTCAAGGCACGCGGCGCACGGTACTGCTCGGCGTGTACTGCAAGGCTTCAGGAAAAATTTTTGAAGATAGAGATAGATCTGATCGGATATGCAAGATATCGTATTCCTTATAATGATTATCATGTAACCGACTTGATTTAGATCTAACCGACCTGTAACCCTACGCCCCACCTATATAAGGCGAGTAGGGGACCCACTCAAATCATCTCTCATTGCCTCATTATTCCACCGCATACAATACAATCCAGCAGAACACAGGATGTATGGTATTACGTCATATTGACGGCCTGAACCTGTCTAAATCTTTTGTCTCTGTTGCCATCTAGTTCCTATTCACGCGCACCTCCATCATACAATCTACCATCGTGGGTATACCCCTCGGTGGACTATCGACGATATTTCGTTGACAGTTGGCGCGTCAGGTAGGGGTGTGCGTGTTGTTCCCATGGCGAACCAGATGGTGCGTGTTCCAAGCTATTCGTTCTCCCCCAAGCCGGGCCAGTCCTTCACGGTCGGATCCATCTCTTGGGTCATCAATGCCAACGGCAAATGGGAGATCATGGAAATGGTGTAGGATAATCCTGTGCCGACCGAGACAACACCTGCATCAGCAGATCCGATCTCGGAACCTGTTCCGGGGTCATCTTCCTCGCTGAGGGCTTGTCGTCCGGCGCCTCATCAGTCGAGGAAATCCATCGATGAGGACGATCTGATCGTTTCCATCGGCCGTGTCGGCAAAGGCTTAGTCGATTGCTTGTCTCTTGCGGAGTCAGTCTTAGATCGATCTACCAGAAGCGACGGCCACCGTGCGACTTTCGTCAAGCGCTCCGCTCCTTTAAGCCGTCCAAGGTGGAAAGACGAAGATTTAGTGATCACAGCTACTCCGGAGGGACGCACGGTTCGTCGCCGACCACTCCCCAGATCCGATCTGCTTAAGGCTGATCAGGAAGCCCCAATGAAGAGCATGACGGTAGCCCGTCCCTTCGGGCTAACCAATGTGGCGGCCATCTACCAAGACACCATACAACATCGCTTCGCCGACCAGATCAAGCACAGCTACAACCTCTCTAGATCCGATCTGCCTAAGGCCGATCAGATCGCGCCGGCGGTGAACATGGTGCTGATCCGACTGCTCAACGACGACTCCCTGCTCACCGTCTTGGAGGAAAGTCTGGACTCGGATTCGGAGGACTCCACTAGCACCGCCGTTAGTTATTCCATCGCGCCTAGGTGCTTTGGCAGAGAATTGTTCATGGTCAGCCACGACAACGCTGCCCGTGACAAAGAAACCAGTGCCGAGCGCCATGCTCGTGAAGGCAGGAACGCCGACCGCGCGCGACGCCATCAAGAGGAAGCAGACGTTGTACTTGCCGCCCAAGGAGGTCCAGCCAACGCGAGAAGTAATCCGCGCCTTATTGCTCGCAATCTTTATCAAGAATTTTACCGCGTTGGTGACCAAGAAGTCGAGCAGACACCGAGCGCCAACTTAGCCATGGCCGCTCATGAGTTGGACAGACTCCAACAGACGTCAGAGATCGCCAAGGTCAGAGCGCTGCTTAAAGCAACCCAGGTCCAAGTCAACCAGCTCTGCAATGACCAAGCTCCCTCCCACTCGACTGCATCGAATCGCCACCGCTCGGCGGGTCGACAGCCGTCCCACTCCCGCCGAGCGGGGAGGAGCCATTACTCCGGCGCTGACCATCGGGGCGATGGCCAGTACCTCGTCGGCGGGTCAAAAGGCAACCACCCCATTAATCTTGCCCAGCGTGGGGTCGGGAACCGACCTCCCCGACCAGCTCAAGCCGATCGCGGCAATGCCAATCAGAAAGTTGAGCAGCCTATAGGCGATGTTCGCGATGTCCTCAACGCCCGCCATGATGTCCGTAACCGCATTGAGAGGTGACGCAATGAATGCGATGAACAGGAGGCTATTCGCCAGCAGCAGTATGACGAAGAATTCGGTAATCCTGATGCTGATCTCCTTCTAGTCGCTGCTGCCGGTGATCCCGAGGGACCTCGCCCCTTCACAGCGAGGCTACGAGCCGTCCAGTGACCGGCATGCTTCAATATCTCTGGGGTTGAACCCTATGATGGCAAAGTCAATCCCGAGCAGTGGCTGCAGCTTTACGCCATTGCCATACGCGCCGCCGGAGGAAACAGCGATGTGATGGCAAATTATTTGCTTGTCATGCTCGCCCCCTCTGCAATGAATTGGCTCACGAGTCTAGGGCCAGATACTATTGGGTCTTCAGATGATCTCAAGAGGTTGTTCATCAAGAACTACATGGCCACGTGTGTCTGAACGGGTACGAAGCATGACCTGGAAATGCTCCATCAGAGGTCTGGCGAATCCCTGCGCAGCTACATCAGGCGTTTCTCAGAAATGAGGAACTCCATCCCCAACATTAGCGAAGGCGATGTCATCGCTACGTTCGTCCGTGGGCTCCATCACCATCCAGAGCTGCGCTCCAAGTTCCATCGGAAGCCACCGCGAACGATCGGCGATATGCTACAGACGGCCAACCAGTACGCCGGTGCTGAAGAGGCCGACCAGCGACATAAGGAGACGTTGCTCGAACCTCTCGCTCCGATCGCCAGCCACGTTGCAATGATGATCGCCGCAAAGAACGGTGCCACGATGACCGCGACCGCCGCTACGATGACAGGCCGGAGAGCTCGAGGTCCGGGCAGTTTCATCGCCGCCGACCAGATAACGTCATCGCTTCAGTTGAGCAACCACGTGCTAAGCGCAGCTATGATGACGAATATGAGAAGCTCCTCGATGACCCGTGCCTTATACATAAGAAAAGTAACCATACCATGCGGCAATGCTACGCCCTGGCCAAGGCCTATCGCGATGAGGAAAATAAGAGGTCGAAGAAATGCGACGACAAGGACGACGATCCCAAGAATCTAGAGCGCCCTAAGGACGCCAACAACGCCTTCCAAGATGCGAGCAAGACCGTCGGGACAATTTTTGGAGGAGCGGCTGCCTCCGAGAATAAGCGAAAGCAGAAGCTCATTGCTCGCTAGGTCCTATCGATCACCAACAACGACACCGTCGCCGATCCCAGGTATCTCAACTGGTTGTAGCACCCCATCACCTTCAACAAGGCCGATCAGTGGACGAACATCCCCTATCCAGGGCGGTTCCCGCTAGTGCTGGACACCATCATCCAGAAGGTGCAGTTCAGGAAGGTCCTTATCGACGGCGGGAGCGCCCTCAACATACTTTTCGCCGAAGCCCTAACTGAGTTAGGCCTCTCAAAGGAAGACCTCACTCCTGACTCTCCTTTTTGGGGGATCGTGCCTAGCAGAGCGTCCCAGCCCTTGGGCAAGATCGCATTGCCCGTCCAATATGGCACCATTGAGAACTTCCGTACTGAGTATGTTAGTTTCTTGGTGGCTGACTTCGACACCACGTACCACGCCATCCTTGGCCGACCAGCCCTGGCTAAGTTCATGGCCATACTGCACTATGCGTATTTGATCCTGAAGATGCCAGCACCCCAAGGAATCCTGACCCTACGAGCTAACATCGCCGTCGCCTACACATGCGAAAGAGAAAGTCTTGCGCTCGCCGAGGCGCTTGATCTCTCTGCACGTATGGAGAGCTGTCTCGCCAACTCCAAGACGGTACCAGCAGAGGAGTAGGAGATCCCGATGACGGAGGTACCCCGAGCAGCTACCAAGGCTAAGGAGACCAAGGAGGTGGACCTCGTCCCTGGTGACAAGAGCAAGACCGCCAAGATCGGGGCCAACCTCGACCCCAAATAGGAAAGCGCGCTTGTCAACTTCCTACGTGCCAATGCAGATGTGTTCGCTTGAAAGCCCGCAGACATGACTGGGGTACCACGGGAGTTGATCGAGCACTCCTTAAACGTCTCGCCGATCGCCAAGCCGATCAAGCAGAAGCTCCGACGATTCGTGCAGGACAAGAAGGAGGCTATTAGGGTAGAAATAACACAGCTCTTAGCAGCCGGTTTTATCAAAGAGGTGTATCATCCTGAGTGGCTGGCTAATCCAGTGCTTGTATAAAAGAAGAATAAAGAATGGAGGATGTGCGTTGATTACACCGATCTCAACAAACACTGCCCTAAGGACCCCTTCGGCCTGCCTCGTATTGACGAGGTTGTAGATTCTACCGCCGGCTGCAAACTCTTACCTTTCCTCGATTGCTACTATGGTTACCATCAGATCTCCTTAAAGGAGGAAGACTAGATTAAGACTTCTTTCATCACCCCGTTTTGTGCCTACTGCTACACCACCATGTCCTTCGGACTTAAGAACACCGGCGCTGCCTATCAGAGGGCCACCCAACGTTGCCTTGCCAATAAGATCGGGCGCAACATTGAGGCCTATGTCGACGATATAGTGGTTAAGTCTAAGACTGCCGATAATCTCATCGCCGACCTCGACGAAACATTCAAGAGCCTAAGAGAATACGGATGGAAACTGAATCCCATTAAGTGTATCTTCGGCGTCCCCTCCGGTATCTGTTGGCGGTTACTAATGACCTATTTTATACCGCCAACTTGTATTAAAAATGGAGAAAAATACATATTTTACATGCATGTCTTTAATATTCACATAGTTCCACATGTATTGGAAGATTACTGTTTTGCAGGACTTAAGTGTGGAATTAGTGTAAAACTCAGGAAAATGCACAATCAATAAAGCGTATTCGCGCGGCCCAAGTTGGAGAATGTGAAGAAGGCTAAATCCATGACGCGAAGCAGGGCCAATACCCAACATAGAAGTGATCCAGACCCATCAGGAAGCCCACCAGACAAAGTCGGTGGCGAGAAGCGGCAGCCAGGGTGCGGCCGCCCCCTGGTGCGGGTGCCCCTGGTGACGTGTCTCGGGCCCATCCTTCGCATGGCGGTTCCTATGACGATGCTAAAGACGGTGCCATGGGTTACCAAGATTATACGTCCACGAACCGACCTTTAGGCACTATAAAAGCAGCCCCGCTCTCCTCTGAAAAGATATCATACACCGCCAAGCAACATTTGTATATCTTAGAGCTCTATTTTAGTTTATCATTATGTAGTAGAGCTAGGCGAAGCTACCTTGGAGGGCTTGACTCCTTGGAGAAGACATCGGTATGAATAATATTTATGTTTTCTCCAGAGTTTTGTTCTATTTTATTTATAATTATGATTATGAACTAGAGTATAGTTTCTTTTGTTATGTTCTTAGCATATGAACTAGAATATAGTTTAGGTGCTATGATCTTTATGTTCTTAGCATATGAACTAGACTATACTTTTCATGCTATGATCTTGACATTAGAACTTTATGCTAAATCATTTGTATATCGTTCATGAAGTAGAAGTAGATCTAAGTTGAGGTGGTGGTTTATCATGCCTTCGGGTATGCCCATGTTCTTTACCTGTCGATCCGTAGGGTCGGGGACCGCGGGGGATATGGGTAGTTTCTTTATATGCGAGCGTGGTGCTCGGGTATAGGGGAGCGGGTGATTTCACTTCGTACTCCGCGGTAGTGGGGTAGGCGGCAGGTGGTGACAGCCCTGTCCGTCCCTAGTACTCCCCCACGTTCGGGTACGGTGTAGGAGTCTAAAACGATGCGGGGAGCTGGCAGACCAGACCTTAGGCATTCTCCTGATCCATCTCATACATAGCTCTAATTCTAATTCATAGATGTATATGCTCATCCCGTTCAACGACGATGGCTGTGCCAACGACACAGGTAGTTGCGGCGATATAGATCAGTAAGGTCTCATCAGCCTTTGTTGCTGTCATAATCGGAGGGGTCATCAACAAGAGCTTGAGCTCGGCGATTATCGCCCTCCTCCGTCCAGGTGAAACGCTCCTTTGCTTTAAGCAACTTGAATAAAGGGAGACCTTTTTCGCCCAGACGTGATATGAAATGGCATAAAGCCACCATACACCCTGTTAGCTTCTGGACATCCTTGACACAGGTCGGCCGTTTCATGTTGGTGACTGCTGATACCTTCTCGGGGCTAGCTTCAATGCCATGGCAGGTGACGATATATCCTAAGAGGATATTGTTGGCATTTCTTAGCGTCACTACCAAGAATAGAATTAAAATTCATCCCCGGCAACCGTGCCAAAAATGTTTGATGACACTTCTTAACGTTCACAAATAAATCCGCAAGCGCACGGAGTATCATTGTAGCTTTTACCCAGGAGTATTCTAGGGATCGTATTTATCCACAGGGAAATAATGGTTAAAGGAGTTGATAATTAACCGTCATGTATCTACTAATGTAGTATACCAACTAAACTAATGTTGGGGGTAAACGATATATGATAGGAATTAAGCATATTGATACACACACCACCATGAGCTCAAGGGATAAAAGAATAATCCTACAAGAGCAGGCATGATCTATTATGTCATGAACAGTAGATGAGCATATACATCTATGAATTAGAATTAGAGCTATGTATGAGATGGATCAGGAGAATGCCTAAGGTCTGGTCTGCCAGCTCCCCGCATCGTTTTAGACTCCTACACCGTACCCGAACGTGGGGGAGTACTAGGGACGGACAGGGCTGTCACCACCTGCCGCCTACCCCACTACCGCGGAGTACGAAGTGAAATCACCCGCTCCCCTATACCCGAGCACCACGCTCGCATATAAAGAAACTACCCATATCCCCCGCGGTCCCCGACCCTACGGATCGACAGGTAAAGAACATGGGCATACCCGAAGGCATGATAAACCACCACCTCAACTTAGATCTACTTCTACTTCATGAACGATATACAAATGATTTAGCATAAAGTTCTAATGTCAAGATCATAGCATGAAAAGTATAGTCTAGTTCATATGCTAAGAACATAAAGATCATAGCACCTAAACTATATTCTAGTTCATATGCTAAGAACATAACAAAAGAAACTATACTCTAGTTCATAATCATAATTATAAATAAAATAGAACAAAACTCTGGAGAAAACATAAATATTATTCATACCGATGTCTTCTCCAAGGAGTCAAGCCCTCCAAGGTAGCTTCGCCTAGCTCTACTACATAATGATAAACTAAAATAGAGCTCTAAGATATACAAATGTTGCTTGGCGGTGTATGATATCTTTTCAGAGGAGAGCGGGGCTGCTTTTATAGTGCCTAAAGGTCGGTTCGTGGACGTATAATCTTGGTAACCCATGGCACCGTCTTTAGCATCGTCATAGGAACCGCCATGCGAAGGATGGGCCCGAGACACGTCACCAGGGGCACCCGCACCAGGGGGCGGCCGCACCCTGGCTGCCGCTTCTCGCCACCGACTTTGTCTGGTGGGCTTCCTGATGGGTCTGGATCACTTCTATGTTGGGTATTGGCCCTGCTTCGCGTCATGGATTTAGCCTTCTTCACATTCTCCAACTTGGGCCGCGCGAATACGCTTTATTGATTGTGCATTTTCCTGAGTTTTACACTAATTCCACACTTAAGTCCTGCAAAACAGTAATCTTCCAATACATGTGGAACTATGTGAATATTAAAGACATGCATGTAAAATATGTATTTTTCTCCATTTTTAATACAAGTTGGCGGTATAAAATAGGTCATTAGTAACCGCCAACAGATACCGGAGGGGACGCCGAAGATACACTTAATGGGATTCAGTTTCCATCCGTATTCTCTTAGGCTCTTGAATGTTTCGTCGAGGTCGGCGATGAGATTATCGGCAGTCTTAGACTTAACCACTATATCGTCGACATAGGCCTCAATGTTGCGCCCGATCTTATTGGCAAGGCAACGTTGGGTGGCCCTCTGATAGGCAGCGCCGGTGTTCTTAAGTCCGAAGGACATGGTGGTGTAGCAGTAGGCACAAAACGGGGTGATGAAAGAAGTCTTAATCTAGTCTTCCTCCTTTAAGGAGATCTGATGGTAACCATAGTAGCAATCGAGGAAAGGTAAGAGTTTGCAGCCGGCGGTAGAATCTACAACCTCGTCAATACGAGGCAGGCCGAAGGGGTCCTTAGGGCAGTGTTTGTTGAGATCGGTGTAATCAACGCACATCCTCCATTCTTTATTCTTCTTTTATACAAGCACTGGATTAGCCAGCCACTCAGGATGATACACCTCTTTGATAAAACCGGCTGCTAAGAGCTGTGTTATTTCTACCCTAATAGCCTCCTTCTTGTCCTGCACGAATCGTCGGAGCTTCTGCTTGATCGGCTTGGCGATCGGCGAGACGTTTAAGGAGTGCTCGATCAACTCCCGTGGTACCCCAGTCATGTCTGCGGGCTTTCAAGCGAACACATCTGCATTGGCACGTAGGAAGTTGACAAGCGCGCTTTCCTATTTGGGGTCGAGGTTGGCCCCGATCTTGGCGGTCTTGCTCTTGTCACCAGGGACGAGGTCCACCTCCTTGGTCTCCTTAGCCTTGGTAGCTGCTCGGGGTACCTCCGTCATCGGGATCTCCTACTCCTCTGCTGGTACCGTCTTGGAGTTGGCGAGACAGCTCTCCATACGTGCAGAGAGATCAAGCGCCTCGGCGAGCGCAAGACTTTCTCTTTCGCATGTGTAGGCGACGGCGATGTTAGCTCGTAGGGTCAGGATTCCTTGGGGTGCTGGCATCTTCAGGATCAAATACGCATAGTGCAGTATGGCCATGAACTTAGCCAGGGCTGGTCGGCCAAGGATGGCGTGGTACGTGGTGTCGAAGTCAGCCACCAAGAAACTAACATACTCAGTACGGAAGTTCTCAATGGTGCCATATTGGACGGGCAATGCGATCTTGCCCAAGGGCTGGGACGCTCTGCTAGGCACGATCCCCCAAAAAGGAGAGTCAGGAGTGAGGTCTTCCTTTGAGAGGCCTAACTCAGTTAGGGCTTCGGCGAAAAGTATGTTGAGGGCGCTCCCGCCGTCGATAAGGACCTTCCTGAACTGCACCTTCTGGATGATGGTGTCCAGCACTAGCGGGAACCGCCCTGGATAGGGGATGTTCGTCCACTGATCGGCCTTGTTGAAGGTGATGGGGTGCTACAACCAGTTGAGATACCTGGGATCGGCGACGGTGTCGTTGTTGGTGATCGATAGGACCTAGCGAGCAATGAGCTTCTGCTTTCGCTTATTCTCGGAGGCAGCCGCTCCTCCAAAAATTGTCCCGACGGTCTTGCTCGCATCTTGGAAGGCGTTGTTGGCGTCCTTAGGGCGCTCTAGATTCTTGGGATCGTCGTCCTTGTCGTCGCATTTCTTCGACCTCTTATTTTCCTCATCGCGATAGGCCTTGGCCAGGGCGTAGCATTGCCGCATGGTATGGTTACTTTTCTTATGTATAAGGCACGGGTCATCGAGGAGCTTCTCATATTCGTCATCATAGCTGCGCTTAGCACGTGGTTGCTCAACTGAAGCGATGACGTTATCTGGTCGGCGGCGATGAAACTGCCCGGACCTCGAGCTCTCCGGCCTGTCATCGTAGCGGCGGTCGCGGTCATCGTGGCACCGTTCTTTGCGGCGATCATCATTGCAACGTGGCTGGCGATCGGAGCGAGAGGTTCGAGCAACGTCTCCTTATGTCGCTGGTCGGCCTCTTCAGCACCGGCGTACTGGTTGGCCGTCTGTAGCACCGCCGTTAGTTATTCCATCGCGCCTAGGTGCTTTGGCAGAGAATTGTTCATGGTCAGCCACGACAACGCTGCCCGTGACAAAGAAACCAGTGCCGAGCGCCATGCTCGTGAAGGCAGGAACGCCGACCGCGCGCGACGCCATCAAGAGGAAGCAGACGTTGTACTTGCCGCCCAAGGAGGTCCAGCCAACGCGAGAAGTAATCCGCGCCTTATTGCTCGCAATCTTTATCAAGAATTTTACCGCGTTGGTGACCAAGAAGTCGAGCAGACACCGAGCGCCAACTTAGCCATGGCCGCTCATGAGTTGGACAGACTCCAACAGACGTCAGAGATCGCCAAGGTCAGAGCGCTGCTTAAAGCAACCCAGGTCCAAGTCAACCAGCTCTGCAATGACCAAGCTCCCTCCCACTCGACTGCATCGAATCGCCACCGCTCGGCGGGTCGACAGCCGTCCCACTCCCGCCGAGCGGGGAGGAGCCATTACTCCGGCGCTGACCATCGGGGCGATGGCCAGTACCTCGTCGGCGGGTCAAAAGGCAACCACCCCATTAATCTTGCCCAGCGTGGGGTCGGGAACCGACCTCCCCGACCAGCTCAAGCCGATCGCGGCAATGCCAATCAGAAAGTTGAGCAGCCTATAGGCGATGTTCGCGATGTCCTCAACGCCCGCCATGATGTCCGTAACCGCATTGAGAGGTGACGCAATGAATGCGATGAACAGGAGGCTATTCGCCAGCAGCAGTATGACGAAGAATTCGGTAATCCTGATGCTGATCTCCTTCTAGTCGCTGCTGCCGGTGATCCCGAGGGACCTCGCCCCTTCACAGCGAGGCTACGAGCCGTCCAGTGACCGGCATGCTTCAATATCTCTGGGGTTGAACCCTATGATGGCAAAGTCAATCCCGAGCAGTGGCTGCAGCTTTACGCCATTGCCATACGCGCCGCCGGAGGAAACAGCGATGTGATGGCAAATTATTTGCTTGTCATGCTCGCCCCCTCTGCAATGAATTGGCTCACGAGTCTAGGGCCAGATACTATTGGGTCTTCAGATGATCTCAAGAGGTTGTTCATCAAGAACTACATGGCCACGTGTGTCTGAACGGGTACGAAGCATGACCTGGAAATGCTCCATCAGAGGTCTGGCGAATCCCTGCGCAGCTACATCAGGCGTTTCTCAGAAATGAGGAACTCCATCCCCAACATTAGCGAAGGCGATGTCATCGCTACGTTCGTCCGTGGGCTCCATCACCATCCAGAGCTGCGCTCCAAGTTCCATCGGAAGCCACCGCGAACGATCGGCGATATGCTACAGACGGCCAACCAGTACGCCGGTGCTGAAGAGGCCGACCAGCGACATAAGGAGACGTTGCTCGAACCTCTCGCTCCGATCGCCAGCCACGTTGCAATGATGATCGCCGCAAAGAACGGTGCCACGATGACCGCGACCGCCGCTACGATGACAGGCCGGAGAGCTCGAGGTCCGGGCAGTTTCATCGCCGCCGACCAGATAACGTCATCGCTTCAGTTGAGCAACCACGTGCTAAGCGCAGCTATGATGACGAATATGAGAAGCTCCTCGATGACCCGTGCCTTATACATAAGAAAAGTAACCATACCATGCGGCAATGCTACGCCCTGGCCAAGGCCTATCGCGATGAGGAAAATAAGAGGTCGAAGAAATGCGACGACAAGGACGACGATCCCAAGAATCTAGAGCGCCCTAAGGACGCCAACAACGCCTTCCAAGATGCGAGCAAGACCGTCGGGACAATTTTTGGAGGAGCGGCTGCCTCCGAGAATAAGCGAAAGCAGAAGCTCATTGCTCGCTAGGTCCTATCGATCACCAACAACGACACCGTCGCCGATCCCAGGTATCTCAACTGGTTGTAGCACCCCATCACCTTCAACAAGGCCGATCAGTGGACGAACATCCCCTATCCAGGGCGGTTCCCGCTAGTGCTGGACACCATCATCCAGAAGGTGCAGTTCAGGAAGGTCCTTATCGACGGCGGGAGCGCCCTCAACATACTTTTCGCCGAAGCCCTAACTGAGTTAGGCCTCTCAAAGGAAGACCTCACTCCTGACTCTCCTTTTTGGGGGATCGTGCCTAGCAGAGCGTCCCAGCCCTTGGGCAAGATCGCATTGCCCGTCCAATATGGCACCATTGAGAACTTCCGTACTGAGTATGTTAGTTTCTTGGTGGCTGACTTCGACACCACGTACCACGCCATCCTTGGCCGACCAGCCCTGGCTAAGTTCATGGCCATACTGCACTATGCGTATTTGATCCTGAAGATGCCAGCACCCCAAGGAATCCTGACCCTACGAGCTAACATCGCCGTCGCCTACACATGCGAAAGAGAAAGTCTTGCGCTCGCCGAGGCGCTTGATCTCTCTGCACGTATGGAGAGCTGTCTCGCCAACTCCAAGACGGTACCAGCAGAGGAGTAGGAGATCCCGATGACGGAGGTACCCCGAGCAGCTACCAAGGCTAAGGAGACCAAGGAGGTGGACCTCGTCCCTGGTGACAAGAGCAAGACCGCCAAGATCGGGGCCAACCTCGACCCCAAATAGGAAAGCGCGCTTGTCAACTTCCTACGTGCCAATGCAGATGTGTTCGCTTGAAAGCCCGCAGACATGACTGGGGTACCACGGGAGTTGATCGAGCACTCCTTAAACGTCTCGCCGATCGCCAAGCCGATCAAGCAGAAGCTCCGACGATTCGTGCAGGACAAGAAGGAGGCTATTAGGGTAGAAATAACACAGCTCTTAGCAGCCGGTTTTATCAAAGAGGTGTATCATCCTGAGTGGCTGGCTAATCCAGTGCTTGTATAAAAGAAGAATAAAGAATGGAGGATGTGCGTTGATTACACCGATCTCAACAAACACTGCCCTAAGGACCCCTTCGGCCTGCCTCGTATTGACGAGGTTGTAGATTCTACCGCCGGCTGCAAACTCTTACCTTTCCTCGATTGCTACTATGGTTACCATCAGATCTCCTTAAAGGAGGAAGACTAGATTAAGACTTCTTTCATCACCCCGTTTTGTGCCTACTGCTACACCACCATGTCCTTCGGACTTAAGAACACCGGCGCTGCCTATCAGAGGGCCACCCAACGTTGCCTTGCCAATAAGATCGGGCGCAACATTGAGGCCTATGTCGACGATATAGTGGTTAAGTCTAAGACTGCCGATAATCTCATCGCCGACCTCGACGAAACATTCAAGAGCCTAAGAGAATACGGATGGAAACTGAATCCCATTAAGTGTATCTTCGGCGTCCCCTCCGGTATCTGTTGGCGGTTACTAATGACCTATTTTATACCGCCAACTTGTATTAAAAATGGAGAAAAATACATATTTTACATGCATGTCTTTAATATTCACATAGTTCCACATGTATTGGAAGATTACTGTTTTGCAGGACTTAAGTGTGGAATTAGTGTAAAACTCAGGAAAATGCACAATCAATAAAGCGTATTCGCGCGGCCCAAGTTGGAGAATGTGAAGAAGGCTAAATCCATGACGCGAAGCAGGGCCAATACCCAACATAGAAGTGATCCAGACCCATCAGGAAGCCCACCAGACAAAGTCGGTGGCGAGAAGCGGCAGCCAGGGTGCGGCCGCCCCCTGGTGCGGGTGCCCCTGGTGACGTGTCTCGGGCCCATCCTTCGCATGGCGGTTCCTATGACGATGCTAAAGACGGTGCCATGGGTTACCAAGATTATACGTCCACGAACCGACCTTTAGGCACTATAAAAGCAGCCCCGCTCTCCTCTGAAAAGATATCATACACCGCCAAGCAACATTTGTATATCTTAGAGCTCTATTTTAGTTTATCATTATGTAGTAGAGCTAGGCGAAGCTACCTTGGAGGGCTTGACTCCTTGGAGAAGACATCGGTATGAATAATATTTATGTTTTCTCCAGAGTTTTGTTCTATTTTATTTATAATTATGATTATGAACTAGAGTATAGTTTCTTTTGTTATGTTCTTAGCATATGAACTAGAATATAGTTTAGGTGCTATGATCTTTATGTTCTTAGCATATGAACTAGACTATACTTTTCATGCTATGATCTTGACATTAGAACTTTATGCTAAATCATTTGTATATCGTTCATGAAGTAGAAGTAGATCTAAGTTGAGGTGGTGGTTTATCATGCCTTCGGGTATGCCCATGTTCTTTACCTGTCGATCCGTAGGGTCGGGGACCGCGGGGGATATGGGTAGTTTCTTTATATGCGAGCGTGGTGCTCGGGTATAGGGGAGCGGGTGATTTCACTTCGTACTCCGCGGTAGTGGGGTAGGCGGCAGGTGGTGACAGCCCTGTCCGTCCCTAGTACTCCCCCACGTTCGGGTACGGTGTAGGAGTCTAAAACGATGCGGGGAGCTGGCAGACCAGACCTTAGGCATTCTCCTGATCCATCTCATACATAGCTCTAATTCTAATTCATAGATGTATATGCTCATCTACTGTTCATGACATAATAGATCATGCCTGCTCTTGTAGGATTATTCTTTTATCCCTTGAGCTCATGGTGGTGTGTGTATCAATATGCTTAATTCCTATCATATATCGTTTACCCCCAACATTAGTTTAGTTGGTATACTACATTAGTAGATACATGACGGTTAATTATCAACTCCTTTAACCATTATTTCCCTGTGGATAAATACGATCCCTAGAATACTCCTGGGTAAAAGCTACAATGATACTCCGTGCGCTTGCGGATTTATTTGTGAACGTTAAGAAGTGTCATCAAACATTTTTGGCACGGTTGCCGGGGATGAATTTTAATTCTATTCTTGGTAGTGACGCTAAGAAATGCCAACAATATCCTCTTAGGATATATCGTCACCTGCCATGGCATTGAAGCTAGCCCCGAGAAGGTATCAGCAGTCACCAACATGAAACGGCCGACCTGTGTCAAGGATGTCCAGAAGCTAACAGGGTGTATGGTGGCTTTATGCCATTTCATATCACGTCTGGGCGAAAAAGGTCTCCCTTTATTCAAGTTGCTTAAAGCAAAGGAGCGTTTCACCTGGACGGAGGAGGGCGATAATCGCCGAGCTCAAGCTCTTGTTGATGACCCCTCCGATTATGACAGCAACAAAGGCTGATGAGACCTTACTGATCTATATCGCCGCAACTACCTGTGTCGTTGGCACAGCCATCGTCGTTGAACGGGATGAGCCTGGACATGCATATAAAGTTCAGCGCCCAGTCTACTTCATCAGCAAAGTCTTGAACGAGTCTAAGACTCGGTATCCCCAAATCCAGAAGCTGTTGTATGCCATCCTGATTACATCCCGTAAGCTCCGCCACTATTTTGAGACATACAAGATAGCTATGATTACTGAGTTCCCGCTCGGTGATATCCTCCGCAATAAGGAAGCTAATGGACGCATTATCAAGTGGGCAGTAGAGCTCGGCACGTACTCCATTGAGTTCAGGGGCCGACAGACTATCAAGTCACATGTGCTCGCAGATTTCATCTCTGAGTGGACTGAGATGCAAGAACCTATCCCGACTGATCGTCCCGAGCACTGGACGATGTACTTTGATGGCGCACTCAACATCGATGGTGCCAGGGCAGGCATGTTGTTCATTACTCCATCCGGGGATGAGCTCCGCTACGTCCTGTAGATCCACTTCCCAGCCTCTAACAACGCCGCTGGATATGAGGCGGCGCTTCATGGTCTTTGCATCGCCGTTTCCCTTAGCATTAAACGCCTAATGGTTTACGGCGACTCCACTTTGGTAATCAACCAAGTCAACAAGGATTGGTCCTGCACTAGCGAGAAATGGATGCTTATTGCGCCAAAATTAGAAAGCTCAAAGGAAAATTCTGCGGTCTCGAATTTCATCATATCGTCCGTGATGAGAACGAGGCAGCCGACCGGCCATCTAAGATAGGGTCGACCAGAGCTCAAGTTTCAGCAGGAGTCTTCGTCAAGGACCTCAGGACACCATCTATTAAGCTAGGGCATGAGGTTGACGAAACGCCCTCGGCCGAGCAGTTAGTCTTGGCGGTCCCCACGCCTAGCAGCGATTGGAGAGAACAATTCATCAAGTACCTAACCACTGCAGAAGTACCGACCGACAAGATTGAGACGGAGCGCCTTATCCGTTGCAGCAAGCACTATGTGCTAGTTGATGGCAAGTTGATGAGGAAGAATGCGAAGGAGGAGCTGTTGCAGAAGTGCATCTCTCAAGAAAAAGGAGCGAAATTACTCCTTGAGATTCATGCTGGTTCATGTGGCAACCATGTAGCCTCTAGGAATCTAGTCATCAAGGCTTTCCGAGCAGGTTTCTATTGGCCCTCTGCCATTGCTGACGCGGAAGCACTAGTTCAACGGTGCGACGGGTGCCAAATTTTCGCTAAGCAAATCCATGTTCCAGCACAGGCCCTACAGACGATTCCAGCGACCTGGCATTTGCATGCTGGGGACTGGATATGATTGGGCCTTTCAAGACTGCCCCGGGTGGATTCAAATATGTTTATGTCGCCATTGACAAGTTCTCTAAGTGGATTGAGTACAAGCCTCTTGTCACGTCTACAGCAAAGAAAGCAGCAGAGCTCTTTGAGGATATAATTATTAGGTTTGGTCTGCCAAACAACATCATCACCGACTTGGGTTCTACGTTCACCGGTAGCGATTTCTGGGATTTTTGTGAAGACCGGTGCATCTCCATCAAGTATGTCTCGGTTGCCCACCCTAGAGCTAATGGCCAGGTTGAACAGGCTAACGGCTTGATATTAGATGCCCTCAAGAAGAGACTCTACGAGAAGGAGGAGAAACATCCGGGTAGATGGCTCAAGGAGTGGCCGGCTGTGGTCTGGGACCTACGGACCCAACCTAGTCACAACATTGGCATCTCACCCTACTTCCTGGTGTACAGCTCAGAAGCCATGTTGCCCGCTGATGTCGCCTTCCGAGCACCCAGGGTAGAGAACTTCGATGAAGAGAAGTCTGAGCAGCATAGGCTAGAAGATGTTGATCGTCTAGAGGAAGAGCGCCTGATCATGTGTGTTCGGACTGCCAAATATTTGCAAGGATTGCGAAGGTACTACAATCGCAACATTCTGGAGCGATCCTTTGCGGTCGGTGATCTAGTACTCCGCAAGAAGTAGCACACCGTCGGGATGCACAAGCTTTCATCGCCTTGGGAAGGTCCCTACATCGTCAAAGCAGTAACTCGACCAGGATTGTATAGGCTATGTGACGTAGAAGGAGTGGACATCCCCAACTCCTGGCACATCGAGCACCTTAGACGTTTCTATCCTTGAAACGTTGCAAATAAAGATATGTACCCCTTTTATATATAAGCATTTAATGAAGTTTTCTTCTCAGCATTTCTCCATTTGTTTGCTTTTCTCCATGTTAAACATCTTTAAGATACCTTATTTATTCGCCATCAATTTGCCGACCAGCCATGTTCTCATTTGTGTTATCCAGAAGTGGCCCTGTTCCTGATTTAGCACCTAAACGTGTATGGGTAGTAGCGCTCTGTGTCATGGGCGGTCGACAGTGGCTCCTCGGCGATGCCTATACTCTTAAGCGTGCACGAGAATCAACTCTCTACGCCATGGGGTACAGGATAGCTGGGGCTGGTGACACAGTAAAGAACCAACTGCAAGGGCCTCATTCGTGTTTTAAAAATACGATCACTATACAACAAACATAATGTTTAACTACAACCGTTCGGCGAGCTATAAGATCATCTGATAAATTCACCCTAATCTATTACCCTCTGTTTTCCTTTCTCGCCGAACAGATCCAGGTCGTCGGCCAGCTTGATTGCCGATTCCTCCGCCTCGGCTTCAAGCGCCATGATCTGGTCGTCGCTCACCCCTCGGGCATAACCCCCACCGATCACCTCCAGCTTTACCGATGGGTAGAGCGATCAGACTACCGCCTGCCT
>JAHUYU010003649.1:0-15811 GCA_030439765.1 Tripidium arundinaceum | reverse complement strand
CCCATGTGACTTCCTATCAATTAGTAATTTGTTTATACCGGTCAGGCTCTGTTGTAGATATATTTGTTGTTTAGTCATACCTTTTATGTTTCTTCCAATCTTTAGTATTTGGACCGTAACGCTATGTCGTAGCATTCTCATGGTGGTTTCAAGGTTCCTTGTGTTACTGACTCTGTTTGATGTCGGCTGCAGAGCTACAACCAGCAGAGGTCGTCTCAGGAGCTCGTGCCCAAAGATCTACACGGCACGGAGTGGAAGTTCCAACATATGTACCGAGGTCCACTATATCAGTGTGCTTGATTGTTTTTAACAAAGCTAAAACCAAGAGGTAGATACACCACGACCCACAGCAATATTTTATAGCGATAATTAACCCATCTCACTTAAGCACAAGATCCTAATCCTTTTGAAGGTCAGGATGATATTTTAGTTTCATATAAAAAACAAAAAGTCAAATATTCCAATAAACATGATATCAGTTATTTGAGAACAAACCTTGGATATAAATAACTGAGTTGCTTCAATATATCGTTCTCAATATCAACTTTCTTTAGTAAGACATCTCTTGAATAGAAGAGGGCCTCACGTTACCCTTTTTTATTTCGGCAAAAAAAATTATACCCAAACTAAATCAAAATCCTCCAGAAACCATACACAGGGATGTTGTATTCACTATAGCTGCAACTCAAACAACCTAAAATGACTTTGTTTATATAAATGACAGTTAAACTTTTGATATCTTCAGTTTAAAAGAATAAGGAGACACATTTACATGGAAAATTAATAAGGTTGAGGATTAAAAAAAGGGGATATTTACATGGAAAGAAATAAGCTTTAGGTGTACAGTGAGGTAAAACTCAGAATCTGGACATTCACATGCACATGTCATCAACTGTCACCCTTTCCATTCATGGAGGTAGGGCCCAACCAATTTAGCAATCATCTCTATTCTATTAAGTAGTGGATCTATTGCTAACCCAAACAAATTCATCTTGTTAAAAAAACGAATTCATCTCATTGTCAAAAAAACAAATTCATCCTCACATGAATGTTCATGCTCAATGAGAAGTATGGGAATAACAAAAACAAACAACGGAGAAAAATTTAACATGGTGGCGGGCCTTAAGAAGCGAAGGAAGCTGCCGGAGAGGCTCCTACATCAGAAGGGGTTGCGCGGTAACGCTTACCATACTCGGTTCATAGAGAAGCAGTACATACCCAATTTGATAGCACACGTACGTGAGCAAACAGAGCATGGTCAATGTGCAGACCTACCAAGAATAATAATAGGTTGAGGGACATCATGAGAACATAATAAGCGTCAAAGCATTAGTAAATCTGAGCAAAGCATACACCATGTTTAGTCCAAGCCAAAAGTATGTAAAGCAGCTGATTCAGTAAAAACAGTTTGAGGCGGTTCCATGTGGAGCAGCTGACTGACGTGAAAACCAAGATGTCTAGCTAAGCCTTTAAACAGCAAAAGGAATTAACTGATATCTGATGAACCAAAAGGAATATAGCCGCTATCTGACGAACCAAAAGTACCAAAAGGAATGGAATAAGCTGTGTAGCCCCCACATTAAGTTAATGTAATATAGCATGGGGCATGAATTAGGAACTCGAGAGCCATGAGCATGAATCTAGGAGCAGAAGATGGTACTGGCAAACAATATAGTAGCAGTGACAACAAATCAATTTCATGACATGCCTCGTAAAATGCTGGTCAGCCTGACCATCCGTGCACGTGCACCGGCGGACGAGGGGCAACGGGCAAGCGCAGGCGCGCAGCGCAGCCAGCCACCCGCTGCAGGTCGCCCACCGCGGTAGCGCACCATAGCCGGCCATCGCGCGGAATTAGTAGGACCGGAGGAGAGCCGCTGCCTGCCGCATCCCACACGCCCGCCATCGCGCGGAATTAGTAGGCAAGTGCTGGGGCAAAAGATGCATGTTTAGTTTTGGCACGGTAATAGGATCAGGGAGAGGAACCGAACATGGTTATGTTGCATATGGTCATATATGTCATACAGAGCCACAAGGTTAGCGGTACTTTATACATTGCCTAGCAGTTGGTAACATGGAGTAACCCTGCGCCTGAAGCAGGATGGTTAACAGTGTAGGCAGTCTGAGCATAATTATAAATATTGTAGATATAGTGGTTCCTGCGGCGTCTGGACACTTGGGTCTTGCATCTGTTGATGGCGATAATCGTTTGGTCAGCCGCTGATGCACAACATATGGCATTATCAGCATGAGCAACCCAAAATCTAAGGAACACATGAAGAGGAACATGAAGGGCAAAAATAAGGTCTTCACCAAAACAAGAAATCCTTTGTAAAAACTCTCTGCTGGCTGAATCACTACTAAATACCGCTTTCTCACTACACCCCGAGGAGCAAAGAAAAACTCGCAATGCATAAAGCATCACAAGCTGAAGCCTGTATATTAATGTTAATTTATTAAAGTCAATAATAATGGATATGATTTTGAGTAAGAGGGGCTACTGTCTTTGTTTCTCTGTCATACCACTATATGGGTTGAAGCCGTAACTGAGCCGGGAGAAAAGCATATAAGCGACAAAAAGATAGGACATTGATTTCCAGGAAGTTGCAACACAGGAGACCAAACGTTCCACCTCGGAGCACTATGGTCATTGTAAAGGAAGAAAGTAGCAGGGCTCGAACCTGTGTCTCAGAAAGCACTGTTGCAATAGCAACATCAGCAGCATCCTTAATTGTTTTAAAACTGCACATTGCAACCTGAAATAGTAGGGAAATGTATGGTGAGTGCCCCCATAACTAAACTGAAAACAAAAAAGATACATATTACAGAGAAAACTGAAAGCATAAATATAGCAGCCTGTGTTCTGTCTTTTATGTATATGCTTGCACAATTTTTTCTGAGGATGAAAGACGACAGTGGTATGTCATAGCATGAAGGTGTACATTCCTTTTAGAAAGAATAGAAAGTTTTCCAAAAAACAAACAGCATTATATGTTAAGGGTTCGTACATATTACACTATGTTGAGATTCAAGCCTGTACAAACAACTTTGCAGCTGTAGGAAAAGATTGAGTTTGGTATTGACTAAATCAAAATATACTCACCACAGAATGAGATGGAAGCTTTTGGAGTCGTAAAGTCACTTTTGTTATTATACCCAAAGTTGCTTCACTCCCAATGATGATACGAGGAAGGTCATACCTGACATTCAATAAGGCCGAGGTAAACAAAGTTGCAAAAATTGATGGCAGGTGGCAGGAAATCATGTGATAGATGACATAAGCAAAGGCAAAGCAACGATGTCACTATAGCCTGAGAGCACAGACAAACATCAAAGAACATGATGATGAAACTTTAGTTTCCAGCAGTTCATAGTCATAAGGCTGATGAGAAAATCAGATCACATACAAATAGGCACAACATGTAAAGCGGTGGGCATCAAGAAGCTGCTCCTCTCTGGGGTATTGTTGCTGTTTCTATGCTTGTCAAGAGGAGCTTTAATTTTGGTATGTGTAACCGCACTATTGTTGACTGCCGCTACAAAAGAAAACCAAAAGCCTAGATCAGATTACTCTTGAAGAAAATCTAAGCCTGCATAAATTTCTTATAGCCCATATTAAAATATAAATCTGCGAAAATAGGTCCATATGTTGGCAAAAAATCCTAGCATATGCAGTAGCAACTTACACATGTTGCAAAGAACATCTAGATCACCCAAAAATATGGATTTGCACACAGCAAATCAAAAGCTATAGAAAATCACTGTAAACACAAATATGACAGAGTAATCAAACTGGACCTCAAAATTCAAACACCAATGAGAATAGATGCAACCACATCCGTGCACATTCCCCTGGTCCAACTGGTTGTCAATTCCCGCTGTAAATCAGATAGCTGCATAGGTCATCAGACCTTTAGATGGCTAGGCAAGGTAATCTAAAAACTTATAGAAGCTCATATAAGAACAATCGACAGAGCTGAATCAGCACTCGATGTCTTCGTTTCACCATAGACTGACTGGCACATGGTTAATTAAATTCCATATTGATTGAAACGCTTCATTAGACCTTACATCGATGGGCAAGAAAATAAAAGAAATAGAGGATGTCATAAGCAAGCAGTGGCTGACTAAAATTCTAAATCTGGATTAGCCAACCAATTCTGTATCTGAATGAAAGAAGCAAACATGACAAACAATGAGGGCTTTTTTTTATCGTAACTTAAGCAAATAACACAAATGCAAAGATGGTAATGCTGTTTGTTTTTTGGAAAACTTTCTATTCTTTCTAAAAGGAATGTACACCTTCATGCTATGACATACCACTGTCGTCTTTCATCCTCAGAAAAAATTGTGCAAGCATATACATAAAAGACAGAACACAGGCTGCTATATTTATGCTTTCAGTTTTCTCTGTAATATGTATCTTTTTTGTTTTCAGTTTAGTTATGGGGGCACTCACCATACATTTCCCTACTATTTCAGGTTGCAATGTGCAGTTTTAAAACAATTAAGGATGCTGCTGATGTTGCTATTGCAACAGTGCTTTCTGAGACACAGGTTCGAGCCCTGCTACTTTCTTCCTTTACAATGACCATAGTGCTCCGAGGTGGAACGTTTGGTCTCCTGTGTTGCAACTTCCTGGAAATCAATGTCCTATCTTTTTGTCGCTTATATGCTTTTCTCCCGGCTCAGTTACGGCTTCAACCCATATAGTGGTATGACAGAGAAACAAAGACAGTAGCCCCTCTTACTCAAAATCATATCCATTATTATTGACTTTAATAAATTAACATTAATATACAGGCTTCAGCTTGTGATGCTTTATGCATTGCGAGTTTTTCTTTGCTCCTCGGGGTGTAGTGAGAAAGCGGTATTTAGTAGTGATTCAGCCAGCAGAGAGTTTTTACAAAGGATTTCTTGTTTTGGTGAAGACCTTATTTTTGCCCTTCATGTTCCTCTTCATGTGTTCCTTAGATTTTGGGTTGCTCATGCTGATAATGCCATATGTTGTGCATCAGCGGCTGACCAAACGATTATCGCCATCAACAGATGCAAGACCCAAGTGTCCAGACGCCGCAGGAACCACTATATCTACAATATTTATAATTATGCTCAGACTGCCTACACTGTTAACCATCCTGCTTCAGGCGCAGGGTTACTCCATGTTACCAACTGCTAGGCAATGTATAAAGTACCGCTAACCTTGTGGCTCTGTATGACATATATGACCATATGCAACATAACCATGTTCGGTTCCTCTCCCTGATCCTATTACCGTGCCAAAACTAAACATGCATCTTTTGCCCCAGCACTTGCCTACTAATTCCGCGCGATGGCGGGCGTGTGGGATGCGGCAGGCAGCGGCTCTCCTCCGGTCCTACTAATTCCGCGCGATGGCCGGCTATGGTGCGCTACCGCGGTGGGCGACCTGCAGCGGGTGGCTGGCTGCGCTGCGCGCCTGCGCTTGCCCGTTGCCCCTCGTCCGCCGGTGCACGTGCACGGATGGTCAGGCTGACCAGCATTTTACGAGGCATGTCATGAAATTGATTTGTTGTCACTGCTACTATATTGTTTGCCAGTACCATCTTCTGCTCCTAGATTCATGCTCATGGCTCTCGAGTTCCTAATTCATGCCCCATGCTATATTACATTAACTTAATGTGGGGGCTACACAGCTTATTCCATTCCTTTTGGTACTTTTGGTTCGTCAGATAGCGGCTATATTCCTTTTGGTTCATCAGATATCAGTTAATTCCTTTTGCTGTTTAAAGGCTTAGCTAGACATCTTGGTTTTCACGTCAGTCAGCTGCTCCACATGGAACCGCCTCAAACTGTTTTTACTGAATCAGCTGCTTTACATACTTTTGGCTTGGACTAAACATGGTGTATGCTTTGCTCAGATTTACTAATGCTTTGACGCTTATTATGTTCTCATGATGTCCCTCAACCTATTATTATTCTTGGTAGGTCTGCACATTGACCATGCTCTGTTTGCTCACGTACGTGTGCTATCAAATTGGGTATGTACTGTTTCTCTATGAACCGAGTATGGTAAGCGTTACCGCGCAACCCCTTCTGATGTAGGAGCCTCTCCGGCAGCTTCCTTCGCTTCTTAAGGCCCGCCACCATGTTAAATTTTTCTCCGTTGTTTGTTTTTGTTATTCCCATACTTCTCATTGAGCATGAACATTCATGTGAGGATGAATTTGTTTTTTTGACAATGAGATGAATTCGTTTTTTTAACAAGATGAATTTGTTTGGGTTAGCAATAGATCCACTACTTAATAGAATAGAGATGATTGCTAAATTGGTTGGGCCCTACCTCCATGAATGGAAAGGGTGACAGTTGATGACATGTGCATGTGAATGTCCAGATTCTGAGTTTTACCTCACTGTACACCTAAAGCTTATTTCTTTCCATGTAAATATCCCCTTTTTTTAATCCTCAACCTTATTAATTTTCCATGTAAATGTGTCTCCTTATTCTTTTAAACTGAAGATATCAAAAGTTTAACTGTCATTTATATAAACAAAGTCATTTTAGGTTGTTTGAGTTGCAGCTATAGTGAATACAACATCCCTGTGTATGGTTTCTGGAGGATTTTGATTTAGTTTGGGTATAATTTTTTTTTGCCGAAATAAAAAAGGGTAACGTGAGGCCCTCTTCTATTCAAGAGATGTCTTACTAAAGAAAGTTGATATTGAGAACGATATATTGAAGCAACTCAGTTATTTATATCCAAGGTTTGTTCTCAAATAACTGATATCATGTTTATTGGAATATTTGACTTTTTGTTTTTTATATGAAACTAAATCAAAATCCTCCAGAAACCATACACAGGGATGTTGTATTCACTATAGCTGCAACTCAAACAACCTAAAATGACTTTGTTTATATAAATGACAGTTAAACTTTTGATATCTTCAGTTTAAAAGAATAAGGAGACACATTTACATGGAAAATTAATAAGGTTGAGGATTAAAAAAAGGGGATATTTACATGGAAAGAAATAAGCTTTAGGTGTACAGTGAGGTAAAACTCAGAATCTGGACATTCACATGCACATGTCATCAACTGTCACCCTTTCCATTCATGGAGGTAGGGCCCAACCAATTTAGCAATCATCTCTATTCTATTAAGTAGTGGATCTATTGCTAACCCAAACAAATTCATCTTGTTAAAAAAACGAATTCATCTCATTGTCAAAAAAACAAATTCATCCTCACATGAATGTTCATGCTCAATGAGAAGTATGGGAATAACAAAAACAAACAACGGAGAAAAATTTAACATGGTGGCGGGCCTTAAGAAGCGAAGGAAGCTGCCGGAGAGGCTCCTACATCAGAAGGGGTTGCGCGGTAACGCTTACCATACTCGGTTCATAGAGAAACAGTACATACCCAATTTGATAGCACACGTACGTGAGCAAACAGAGCATGGTCAATGTGCAGACCTACCAAGAATAATAATAGGTTGAGGGACATCATGAGAACATAATAAGCGTCAAAGCATTAGTAAATCTGAGCAAAGCATACACCATGTTTAGTCCAAGCCAAAAGTATGTAAAGCAGCTGATTCAGTAAAAACAGTTTGAGGCGGTTCCATGTGGAGCAGCTGACTGACGTGAAAACCAAGATGTCTAGCTAAGCCTTTAAACAGCAAAAGGAATTAACTGATATCTGATGAACCAAAAGGAATATAGCCGCTATCTGACGAACCAAAAGTACCAAAAGGAATGGAATAAGCTGTGTAGCCCCCACATTAAGTTAATGTAATATAGCATGGGGCATGAATTAGGAACTCGAGAGCCATGAGCATGAATCTAGGAGCAGAAGATGGTACTGGCAAAACAATATAGTAGCAGTGACAACAAATCAATTTCATGACATGCCTCGTAAAATGCTGGTCAGCCTGACCATCCGTGCACGTGCACCGGCGGACGAGGGGCAACGGGCAAGCGCAGGCGCGCAGCGCAGCCAGCCACCCGCTGCAGGTCGCCCACCGCGGTAGCGCACCATAGCCGGCCATCGCGCGGAATTAGTAGGACCGGAGGAGAGCCGCTGCCTGCCGCATCCCACACGCCCGCCATCGCGCGGAATTAGTAGGCAAGTGCTGGGGCAAAAGATGCATGTTTAGTTTTGGCACGGTAATAGGATCAGGGAGAGGAACCGAACATGGTTATGTTGCATATGGTCATATATGTCATACAGAGCCACAAGGTTAGCGGTACTTTATACATTGCCTAGCAGTTGGTAACATGGAGTAACCCTGCGCCTGAAGCAGGATGGTTAACAGTGTAGGCAGTCTGAGCATAATTATAAATATTGTAGATATAGTGGTTCCTGCGGCGTCTGGACACTTGGGTCTTGCATCTGTTGATGGCGATAATCGTTTGGTCAGCCGCTGATGCACAACATATGGCATTATCAGCATGAGCAACCCAAAATCTAAGGAACACATGAAGAGGAACATGAAGGGCAAAAATAAGGTCTTCACCAAAACAAGAAATCCTTTGTAAAAACTCTCTGCTGGCTGAATCACTACTAAATACCGCTTTCTCACTACACCCCGAGGAGCAAAGAAAAACTCGCAATGCATAAAGCATCACAAGCTGAAGCCTGTATATTAATGTTAATTTATTAAAGTCAATAATAATGGATATGATTTTGAGTAAGAGGGGCTACTGTCTTTGTTTCTCTGTCATACCACTATATGGGTTGAAGCCGTAACTGAGCCGGGAGAAAAGCATATAAGCGACAAAAAGATAGGACATTGATTTCCAGGAAGTTGCAACACAGGAGACCAAACGTTCCACCTCGGAGCACTATGGTCATTGTAAAGGAAGAAAGTAGCAGGGCTCGAACCTGTGTCTCAGAAAGCACTGTTGCAATAGCAACATCAGCAGCATCCTTAATTGTTTTAAAACTGCACAT
Source organism: Tripidium arundinaceum (assembly GCA_030439765.1). Taxonomy (NCBI): domain Eukaryota; kingdom Viridiplantae; phylum Streptophyta; class Magnoliopsida; order Poales; family Poaceae; genus Tripidium; species Tripidium arundinaceum. The sequence continues at coordinate 6,877 of JAHUYU010003649.1, read as the reverse complement.
TGCAACCTGAAATAGTAGGGAAATGTATGGTGAGTGCCCCCATAACTAAACTGAAAACAAAAAAGATACATATTACAGAGAAAACTGAAAGCATAAATATAGCAGCCTGTGTTCTGTCTTTTATGTATATGCTTGCACAATTTTTTCTGAGGATGAAAGACGACAGTGGTATGTCATAGCATGAAGGTGTACATTCCTTTTAGAAAGAATAGAAAGTTTTCCAAAAAACAAACAGCATTACCATCTTTGCATTTGTGTTATTTGCTTAAGTTACGATAAAAAAAAGCCCTCATTGTTTGTCATGTTTGCTTCTTTCATTCAGATACAGAATTGGTTGGCTAATCCAGATTTAGAATTTTAGTCAGCCACTGCTTGCTTATGACATCCTCTATTTCTTTTATTTTCTTGCCCATCGATGTAAGGTCTAATGAAGCGTTTCAATCAATATGGAATTTAATTAACCATGTGCCAGTCAGTCTATGGTGAAACGAAGACATCGAGTGCTGATTCAGCTCTGTCGATTGTTCTTATATGAGCTTCTATAAGTTTTTAGATTACCTTGCCTAGCCATCTAAAGGTCTGATGACCTATGCAGCTATCTGATTTACAGCGGGAATTGACAACCAGTTGGACCAGGGGAATGTGCACGGATGTGGTTGCATCTATTCTCATTGGTGTTTGAATTTTGAGGTCCAGTTTGATTACTCTGTCATATTTGTGTTTACAGTGATTTTCTATAGCTTTTGATTTGCTGTGTGCAAATCCATATTTTTGGGTGATCTAGATGTTCTTTGCAACATGTGTAAGTTGCTACTGCATATGCTAGGATTTTTTGCCAACATATGGACCTATTTTCGCAGATTTATATTTTAATATGGGCTATAAGAAATTTATGCAGGCTTAGATTTTCTTCAAGAGTAATCTGATCTAGGCTTTTGGTTTTCTTTTGTAGCGGCAGTCAACAATAGTGCGGTTACACATACCAAAATTAAAGCTCCTCTTGACAAGCATAGAAACAGCAACAATACCCCAGAGAGGAGCAGCTTCTTGATGCCCACCGCTTTACATGTTGTGCCTATTTGTATGTGATCTGATTTTCTCATCAGCCTTATGACTATGAACTGCTGGAAACTAAAGTTTCATCATCATGTTCTTTGATGTTTGTCTGTGCTCTCAGGCTATAGTGACATCGTTGCTTTGCCTTTGCTTATGTCATCTATCACATGATTTCCTGCCACCTGCCATCAATTTTTGCAACTTTGTTTACCTCGGCCTTATTGAATGTCAGGTATGACCTTCCTCGTATCATCATTGGGAGTGAAGCAACTTTGGGTATAATAACAAAAGTGACTTTACGACTCCAAAAGCTTCCATCTCATTCTGTGGTGAGTATATTTTGATTTAGTCAATACCAAACTCAATCTTTTCCTACAGCTGCAAAGTTGTTTGTACAGGCTTGAATCTCAACATAGTGTAATATGTACGAACCCTTAACATATAATGCTGTTTGTTTTTTGGAAAACTTTCTATTCTTTCTAAAAGGAATGTACACCTTCATGCTATGACATACCACTGTCGTCTTTCATCCTCAGAAAAAATTGTGCAAGCATATACATAAAAGACAGAACACAGGCTGCTATATTTATGCTTTCAGTTTTCTCTGTAATATGTATCTTTTTTGTTTTCAGTTTAGTTATGGGGGCACTCACCATACATTTCCCTACTATTTCAGGTTGCAATGTGCAGTTTTAAAACAATTAAGGATGCTGCTGATGTTGCTATTGCAACAGTGCTTTCTGAGACACAGGTTCGAGCCCTGCTACTTTCTTCCTTTACAATGACCATAGTGCTCCGAGGTGGAACGTTTGGTCTCCTGTGTTGCAACTTCCTGGAAATCAATGTCCTATCTTTTTGTCGCTTATATGCTTTTCTCCCGGCTCAGTTACGGCTTCAACCCATATAGTGGTATGACAGAGAAACAAAGACAGTAGCCCCTCTTACTCAAAATCATATCCATTATTATTGACTTTAATAAATTAACATTAATATACAGGCTTCAGCTTGTGATGCTTTATGCATTGCGAGTTTTTCTTTGCTCCTCGGGGTGTAGTGAGAAAGCGGTATTTAGTAGTGATTCAGCCAGCAGAGAGTTTTTACAAAGGATTTCTTGTTTTGGTGAAGACCTTATTTTTGCCCTTCATGTTCCTCTTCATGTGTTCCTTAGATTTTGGGTTGCTCATGCTGATAATGCCATATGTTGTGCATCAGCGGCTGACCAAACGATTATCGCCATCAACAGATGCAAGACCCAAGTGTCCAGACGCCGCAGGAACCACTATATCTACAATATTTATAATTATGCTCAGACTGCCTACACTGTTAACCATCCTGCTTCAGGCGCAGGGTTACTCCATGTTACCAACTGCTAGGCAATGTATAAAGTACCGCTAACCTTGTGGCTCTGTATGACATATATGACCATATGCAACATAACCATGTTCGGTTCCTCTCCCTGATCCTATTACCGTGCCAAAACTAAACATGCATCTTTTGCCCCAGCACTTGCCTACTAATTCCGCGCGATGGCGGGCGTGTGGGATGCGGCAGGCAGCGGCTCTCCTCCGGTCCTACTAATTCCGCGCGATGGCCGGCTATGGTGCGCTACCGCGGTGGGCGACCTGCAGCGGGTGGCTGGCTGCGCTGCGCGCCTGCGCTTGCCCGTTGCCCCTCGTCCGCCGGTGCACGTGCACGGATGGTCAGGCTGACCAGCATTTTACGAGGCATGTCATGAAATTGATTTGTTGTCACTGCTACTATATTGTTTGCCAGTACCATCTTCTGCTCCTAGATTCATGCTCATGGCTCTCGAGTTCCTAATTCATGCCCCATGCTATATTACATTAACTTAATGTGGGGGCTACACAGCTTATTCCATTCCTTTTGGTACTTTTGGTTCGTCAGATAGCGGCTATATTCCTTTTGGTTCATCAGATATCAGTTAATTCCTTTTGCTGTTTAAAGGCTTAGCTAGACATCTTGGTTTTCACGTCAGTCAGCTGCTCCACATGGAACCGCCTCAAACTGTTTTTACTGAATCAGCTGCTTTACATACTTTTGGCTTGGACTAAACATGGTGTATGCTTTGCTCAGATTTACTAATGCTTTGACGCTTATTATGTTCTCATGATGTCCCTCAACCTATTATTATTCTTGGTAGGTCTGCACATTGACCATGCTCTGTTTGCTCACGTACGTGTGCTATCAAATTGGGTATGTACTGCTTCTCTATGAACCGAGTATGGTAAGCGTTACCGCGCAACCCCTTCTGATGTAGGAGCCTCTCCGGCAGCTTCCTTCGCTTCTTAAGGCCCGCCACCATGTTAAATTTTTCTCCGTTGTTTGTTTTTGTTATTCCCATACTTCTCATTGAGCATGAACATTCATGTGAGGATGAATTTGTTTTTTTGACAATGAGATGAATTCGTTTTTTTAACAAGATGAATTTGTTTGGGTTAGCAATAGATCCACTACTTAATAGAATAGAGATGATTGCTAAATTGGTTGGGCCCTACCTCCATGAATGGAAAGGGTGACAGTTGATGACATGTGCATGTGAATGTCCAGATTCTGAGTTTTACCTCACTGTACACCTAAAGCTTATTTCTTTCCATGTAAATATCCCCTTTTTTTAATCCTCAACCTTATTAATTTTCCATGTAAATGTGTCTCCTTATTCTTTTAAACTGAAGATATCAAAAGTTTAACTGTCATTTATATAAACAAAGTCATTTTAGGTTGTTTGAGTTGCAGCTATAGTGAATACAACATCCCTGTGTATGGTTTCTGGAGGATTTTGATTTAGTTTGGGTATAATTTTTTTTGCCGAAATAAAAAAGGGTAACGTGAGGCCCTCTTCTATTCAAGAGATGTCTTACTAAAGAAAGTTGATATTGAGAACGATATATTGAAGCAACTCAGTTATTTATATCCAAGGTTTGTTCTCAAATAACTGATATCATGTTTATTGGAATATTTGACTTTTTGTTTTTTATATGAAACTAAAATATCATCCTGACCTTCAAAAGGATTAGGATCTTGTGCTTAAGTGAGATGGGTTAATTATCGCTATAAAATATTGCTGTGGGTCGTGGTGTATCTACCTTTGGTTTTAGCTTTGTTAAAAACAATCAAGCACACTGATATAGTGGACCTACGATTTGTAAGGTTCGCCAAAAAATCCTAGATAATTATTCTATACTAAATTAATTATGCTGGGTACAGAACAGTTGGAAATAAGGAGGTAAAAAAAATCTCACATGGTACCTCTTAGTTTATCTAGAGCCTTATATATAGGGTTCTCTTTGATTTATGTTTGCAGCTAGAGGTCTAATATATCCTCCATTAAAGATCCACATATTGCCTACCTTTTCTAAATCCTCGTATATACTGCATCTTTATTTTATGCTGCCAATTACAACTCTAAAATATCCTTCTAGATATTCTTGTGCTAATCTTTTTTTTGGGTGTGTACACAAGGAATTTAGCTATTTGTCAGCAACCATGTGACTTCCTATCAATTAGTAATTTGTTTATACCGGTCAGGCTCTGTTGTAGATATATTTGTTGTTTAGTCATACCTTTTATGTTTCTTCCAATCTTTAGTATTTGGACCGTAACGCTATGTCGTAGCATTCTCATGGTGGTTTCAAGGTTCCTTGTGTTACTGACTCTGTTTGATGTCGGCTGCAGAGCTACAACCAGCAGAGGTCGTCTCAGGAGCTCGTGCCCAAAGATCTACACGGCACGGAGTGGAAGTTCCAACATATGTACCGAGGTACGCCGACGATTATAATATTCGGACAACCATATAGTTGTACGGAAGTATACATATGTTTGCAGCATGTTGGTTCTTAGAAAAATACAATTTGCAGTGAATATATACAGGTCTCAGATCTGGACAATTTTTCTAACAGTTGCATGTTGTATTGTGTAGGTCAGTTTTGCAGATGTCGTTACATCATTGCCAGAACTAGATGCACTGCAATCTCCTCTGGTTCAACCTTCTGTTCTTCCCAGGATGGTATCACTATCTCAGGATGTTCGCAAAGATTCACCCTCAAAATCATGTTCCCACTGTTGTTGCTTACGTAAGTAGCCTGTTGTTTTATTATTCTTCATATTTTTTGTGCCCTTTATTGACACCCCAAACTATGCCTGTAAAATAGGTCCCCAATTTGCGGTGCTTCATTATTCGAGTTAATACTACAGCGTCATTGTCTTCTTTCCTTTGTTGCTACTTAATTCACATCCCTGTGGCTACGCGGCACAGTTACACAAACAAACACATGTTGGCCTATAACTTGCGCTACTGCAATCATGTTTGGCTCTGTTTAGTGTTCTCTTTCATTGCGATTTATTCTTATAAAAGTAAGGATTGTATAATGACAATGTATCTGACAGGCCGATCTTCTCTCACTAATCTTTGTTCCATGATAATCAGTTTTAGGCTACCCTCAGCTATATAAACATATGAATTATGGCCGTTCGTATATTTAGCTTATGTTCCCATTGTAAAGATGCGCCCTCAAAATCATGTTCCCACTGTTGTTTGAACACCCTATAAAAATTGAATTCCAAACACATGGAGCTTTGTCTGATCTACACATGCAGCAATGGTTTAGCTTCTCTTCCCATTCTAAACATGCACCCTAAAAATCACATTGCCACTGTTGTTTTGGTGCCCTGTAAAAAACAGAATTCCAACCATAGCGATTCTTGTCTGACCAAAGCCAGTTACACCAGCAGCAACATCATTCATTCAAATGCAGCAAACTGATAACCTCGAGGTCCTGTTTTACCACTTTAGTTCCTCTGTTTGTACTTCATGCAGAGTGCGTTAGTATGTAGCCTCTAGCTGCTAGAACTTGATTTCTTGTTTACTATCACTATGCGCTGGCTATTGTCATTTGCTCTCTTTGGCGTTGCCTGTTTTGTACCCCTACAATATGTGCAATGATGTGCATTCTTTAGCAATGTTTGTATCACATCTAAAGTTGCAAACAATGGATGATTACAACACTATAAAGATAGCAATGGAATGTTATAAATTTGTTCCTTAATTGTTGCTACAACTTAGTTTATAACATACCAAGAACCTGATACCAGGACATAGGGAAGTTTCATTTGAGTTTTTGTTTTTAAATGTTTAGTCGTTTTGATTCCCTTGAATTCTCACTTTATTTCCCCAGGCAATCATCAAACCTCGCTATGTTGACCACATCATAAAAGCAGTTCAAGGGAATGTACGACAGGTACTTGAACAGAAGGATGAGAGGGATATGAAAGCTGAATTGTGTGTTGACCTTGAATTAAACCAAGCTATTCACCGAACGGTACGAGATCTTTCGGGTTGTCAGATTTGCAATAGCAGTTGTTGCTGTGCAAAATGCGGGAAATCTCCATGTTGTATAGTGCTCTTTGCCTATATATATCAATCATCCTTGGTTAATTTGCTATACTATTTCTATGTATGAAACCTACGTTATGTTTACCTACGCGCGCGAGGGCGCGCGAATTGTACTAGTTTAGCTATATGATAAAGAGAATGCTTGAGATCGTAGGATAGGTGTAGTACTCATGAGCGATACGACGACCGTCCTAGGTGTTTATCCTAGATGTATATGGATATATATAAATCGACAGTGTTGATGGCAGCCATATATATTTTATGTGCTAGTGTCAGAAACTCAGATTTGAATGCAATGTTGCTTTCACTTCGGGCGCGTTTGGTGCGGCTCGTGGTGCTTCAGCTTCATCACTGTAGAGACACTGTATACGCTCTGTAGCAAGACGGAGAAAGCTAAGAATTTCAGCTTCA